>CP053461.1:46429186-46708293 GCA_022644695.1 Cenchrus purpureus
AGAACATCGATGCGGGTAATGGATACTTATTCTTGATTGTTACCGCATTGAGAGGTCGGTAATCCACACATAACCTCAAGCTACCATCTTTCTTCTTCACAAATAAAGCTGGGCAACCCCAAGGTGAAGAACTTGGGCGAATATAACCTTTATCTAGCAACTCTTGAAGTTGTGTCTTCAATTCTGCCAATTCCTTGGGTGGCATACGGTAAGGTCTTTTGGAGATAGGAGCTGTGCAGCTGAAGTTCGATGACAAACTCGACATCTCGCCGGGTGGCATACCCGCACCAATTCATCGGGAAAACATCCGCAAACTCTCGAACCATCGAATTCCTTCCACCGAGAAGTGATTGCTACATATGAGCAAGGATTCACACCATCTACGAAAGGTAGGTATAGAGTCGTGGCTCCAACAATTGGTGAGTTGATCTCTACCATTCTCTCGAAATATCCAAAATAATTTTGTGCGGTTCATCCAGTCCATCCCTAGAATAACATCAATACCTTCCAAATCTAGGATGATAAGATCGAATGAATCGTCTTGCTACCCATCGCCAAGGGTACCTTTCTAGTTATACGATTGAAACAACTTCACCCCGGTGTGGTTATCTTGTAGGTCTTATTAATGGAGTAGGCTTCAAGCTCTAATCTTTCTCGTGTCTTCCCATTAAGAAAACTATTAGTGGCACGAGAATCAAACAAAACTTTCTTGGCTTGTCCGGATAGAGAACGTGCCCATCATTACTGGTGCTCCTTCTATAATATTAGCCTCGGATGTGAAATTGAGCTTCCCTTTACGGAATTGGATCTTGCTTTCTTGCCTTGTTTGTTGGGCTTAGGACCTAGTCCCCGATTTGACTGTTTTAGCTTGCTCGCTTATGGTCGAGCATTCCCTAGCAAAAGTTTTGGGTCACCACATTTGACACAACGACCACTACTCGCGAGTGGAGGTGTAGGTGCAGTAAGTGGCGGTGGTCGGTCGTTGGGGGTTAGGGAAATTGAAAGTCTCTTGAGATCGATCCGGACCGCCGTCCATCTTCCCGAATGTAAAGCTTGCTGAAAATCCGATGGAGTCTTCGTACCACGTGAAACTTGCGGCGCGCATTATTGGGCATGGAGTTAGCCTTTCTTTTCCTCTCGGCTTGGGCCCTCTTCATGGCATCTTCTTGTGAGATATCTTTATTCACTACTGTCAAATTGTGCAGATTCAGACCATCCGGACAATTCACTATTCAGCCTTCGAAAAAGCTCCATCTTCTTCATGTCGTATCCACATGATATCCTCCCATCTTGGCGAGAGGTTATTAAACTTCTGTGCATATTGGTACTTGTCCGACCCTTGCTTGAGAGCCAATAACTCTCGCATTTTCACGTCTGTAAGTGCTTTAGGAATGTGATGGTCTCGAAAGCCTTTTGAATTCTTCCCACGTGATTTCATACTCAGGTTGCATGGATTTGTAGTGTTCCCACCACATTAAAGAACCACGAAGCTGCAATGTCGCGAATTTAGCCTGCGTCCCTTCGAACATGGCAAGGTAAACACCGCGAACATGGCTTCAATGGCCCGAATCAAGCATCGACATCCGGGGTTCTTCCGCTTGGTGAAGCTGCGGTGGATTCATCTCTAGAAAGTGCTTGTCCACTTGACTTTGGGCATCATCTCGATTCCCATGGGGCTGCTCTGCGATTGCGGCTGCAGGTATAAAAGAATCGGCGCATCATCTCGGTTGTAGCCAGCGATGTCGGGTCCGGTGGTGGTGGCGGCTGGTTGCGCCACCGGAATCACGAAACCATTGATCTTTGCGTGTCGAGCCCACCATCGAAAATTTTGAGTTTTCATTAGTCACACATTCGTAAGCTTGTTCAACAAGTAGAACATGTACGAAAACTCAAATTGACCAAATAGTCGACGAGGCAGACCGCATCGAAATGACAATTCCAAAATTCCAAAACCAAAGTTCCCAAAATTTTTACAATTTCCTGGCAACTTGGTAGGTTCATGGAACCAAGATTTTGGTACTCAAGGGTTAAGCTAGATGGTTTAGGAACAAGGTGCAAAGGTGCAAGATGCGGAGTGGCGTGTTCGGAAAAGGCGGCAAGACCTAGGTTTACTAGCTGAGCATAGCTTGAGATCTGAAAGCTTATGATCAAGATAAGATTTCTCAGAAGACACTTGGCTAGATATGGAGCACTTGGGTATAGATCACCTATACGGAGACTCTACAGAATGGGTCTGAGAAAAGGTCACGACAACAGGGTCAACTAGACGGTCCAACAACAACACTTTAGATTCGGTTTAAAGATTGTTACTGTGGTTATTATTATCAGTATTTAAGGGGAACAACACATGTGATCTTTTTATTATCCAGCAGGTTTTTATCATGATGCAAGAACGACCTATCCGTCCTCACTTAAGCAATTAAGCCAAATCGAAGTTAGTGCCGGTGGCAAGGCAACAATTACGTCTCTCCCTATAATAACTAGACGAGACTATCGGTACTCACTTAGCGACTTACGAAACGTGGTCAGTGTACCTGCAGAAGATCACAGAACACAACGAACCTTTCGTGCCAGCACTCACGAAAGAGTCCACATACATTACCGTTCACTATAGAAACGGCACCCATGCGTTTATCGCTGCATGGACAGCGTCCAACCTCAGATACGCTCCTTTAGAATGAAGCGGATCCTTGCCTCGCATATTCACAATGCGGAACGTCCACGTATTGATGAGGACATCACCATGCTGAACACACATACGCCACGACCTTTCCCATGTTGGACTTCGTCTCCGACTCAGCTGCCACGTCCATCTCGGATTCAGCCTACACTTACGCACGCTTTCGGCGATAACTCCATCATACGACGTCGAAACGAGGCGTATAAGTACTCGTTGGAAAGAGGACGACAACACCGTTGATTTGGTTCTGGTCCTAGCTCCAGAAGTCTTGTGGATCATGTTGTGTGACCATGACAAGGTGCTGCGCCACCTATTTTGGGCCAACTTGGCCGTGTATCGAGTCGGGCCCTTGGCCCAAGTCGTGGCGCCCTCCTGGTCTCCCACAACCCTAGGACGACCCTCCCATCCATAAACTCAGTAGCCACCGCCGGTTTAGAGGCGGTTTTGCTTAGAGTTTTCGTCATTTCGATCACCGTTATCGGTTTGTGAAACCCCAACTTTCGTGTGTTAATCATTCATCCGCAGAGTCACTATTTTGAGAGCTGCTTCTTTCGAGTTCTTGCTTGTGTTCTTCGTTTTGCAGGATTAGCCTTTGGCGAGGTCAACCGGATTGTGACACGGTTGATAACCGGAGGAATCGTGGTGCTAAGATTGTAGGGGTCCGGTCTTTGGATCAAGCGGGATCGGTGCGTCACATCCGCCCTAAACGAGTTATCTTTCACTGACGGAAGATCGCACCCACGTCCCCATCAAGTGGTAATCGAGACTCGGTATTCCGTCGAGATTATCCCGATTTAGATTTCGTCGTCCTATAGTCCACAAAATCCTACAAAAAATTCAGTCCTAGAACCCTTGTGTTAGCCTTGCAATTTCGTTTCAGTTCGCATTGTTGAGTTTGTGTCCGTGGTCGAGTCTTGTTGCTGGTTTAGGTTTTGTCTTGGTAGTTCAACCGCACTGCCGCTGTGTTTGTTTCCGCCGCTATCCCATCCACCGTCATCCAGTTACAAGTCGTGCCACTACACTACTCGACTTGCCCTCGCTAGCCGCCTTGTGTGAATTCTCGCCGTGCAAGCCCTAGATAGGTTGCGAGCCGCCTTGTGTTTTTTGCCTTGCATCGCAGCCCCCCATTGTTTCATCATCTGGCAAATACCTATTGCAAATACTAGGAAGCTTTGCCCTAGCCGCCGCTGAAATTTCTCACGCCGAGTTGTGCCTCTCAAAAGCGTAACTTGAGGTACCTTGATAAGCAGGGGCATAACTTTTCGCTCGGTGCTCCGATTGAGCTCAATTTTTTACAGCAGATTCGTGACTCCATTTGGGGTAGGGTCGGCATTCTCAAAAAATTCAAAAAAAATCAGGAAGATAAAGAAAAAATTCATTCAAGTTGATTTAGGGTTTTCGATGAACCTTTTTCCCTAGGCCACAATACACTTCTATTTAAGGTGAATTTTTGTGAGCTTCTATCTTTTGTGATAATTGTTCAGTGGTAAAAAATTCAGAAAAAGATCAGGTTGTTTGATTCCTTTCTTGGAGGTCACTATCAGCAAAAATAGTGAAAACGTGTGCATTGCTTGCTTCTTTGCTAGTTCTTTGAGCTTTTTCCATTGTTCTTTGTTCAACTTGTTGTGCTACGCCTAGGATACGTCTCAGCCAGCAATTGTGACTTGTACTTTGGATACTTATTGAACTTTGCTACTCTGTATTCGATAATTGTTCCACATATACTACATATTGTGCCATCCTAAGCTCCACATACTGATTCTTGAATCGATGCAAGGACCCTTGCAATCTTGGTACCACGTGCTCACGGTATCATGACCGACCACCGGTTGTACCATCCCTTGCTTGCATTGGTAAGAACCTGGTAAGAACTTGGTAAGACGTGTGTGAGCGTGTTATTCCATTAGCCAACCACCACATAGTGCATCGGGTCTTTACTAATCCTTAACCATGCCGGATGATATTCTGTGTTGTCTAGTCAATTGCAAGAGATGCAGAATGAGATGAAGGACTTTTTCATGAAGGAGTTGAGCAAGCTCACTAAGGAGGTCCGAACAACAACCATCTTGAGAGTGTGAACAAGCGGCGTCTCACACGACCACAAGAATTGAGCAGCTTGAAAGCAACCCTCCCAAGCATGATGGCACTAAGGACGAGGAGGACACCTTGATGATGACCATCCCGAGGGATACTGCTTATTTCCACGATGGTGCGGTCGACCACAAGATGACAAGTGAGAACCGTGCACGCATTCTTGCATTCAACACTCATAGATGAAAGGTAAAGGTTCTCGACATAATTATGGTAACGATGACCCTTATGCTAAAGTTAAATTTACCATACCTACTTTTTATGGGAGATATGATCTGAGGAATATCTTGATTGGGAGATCCATAGAACAAAATTTGCTTCACACCTTGTTCACGATCGTCATAAAGTTAGACAAGCCACTAGTGAATTTAAAGATTTTGCTATTATCCGGTGGCAAGAATGTGCTTCATTAAATATACAACCTACTACAGGATGCTCTTAAAATTGCTATGCGTGATCGTTTTGTTCCCGCTTCTTATAAGCGTGATTTGTAAGAAATTACAACGTTTAGAGCAGGGAGATATGTCCGCAGGATTACTATGTTGAGTTCTGAAGGGTATGATTCGTTGTGGTGTAGTTGAGGATCCCGAGGATAAAGTTTGTCGTTTTATGGTGGTTTGAGACGTGAAATTCAGGATATTGTTGACTATAAAACTTTCACTACCACCAACCAGTTGTTCCAACTTGCTATACTTGTAGAAAAAGAATTGCAGGGACGACGCAGGAGCTCATCCACGCCTACGACCTTCACGCCATCAAGAGCTTGATCGCCTGACTACCTATTCTTCCACGCCACCCAGCTACGACGCCTTCTCGAGGTGAGCAAAGTGTCTAATGTGCGGTCAGCAGAACAAGACCCAACCTACTTCCGCTAAGAGTTCTTGAGTAAATCTGCCCACATTGTGTGCCACCGCTGCAAGGGATGGGCCATATCGGCAAGGACTGTCCAAGTACTCGTGCTTTCATCGCTTCACCGGATGGAGATGGCTATGTAAGTACTAGTGACGTTGAAGATGATGATATTTTTGCCGCTAACACTGCTGCAGTTCGGATACGAGCAAGGTGAACGCCATTAACTCCGAAGATGCATCCGCCGGCTTTCCTAGCCTTCTTGTGCAGCGTGTGCTCTCCGCACAGAGCAACATGAGGACGACACGAAGGCCCGCGCAACAACTTGTTCCACATGTTTCTTGTCATTCGGGCGGCGTGTTCTCACCATTATTGACACCGGGAGTTGCAACAACTTGGTGAGTTCAGATTTGATCCAAGCTTGGTTTGGAAACTCGACCTTTACGCTTTCCGTACAACATTGAATGGTTCAATAATTACGGTAAGGCGAAGGTAACTCACTCACGCATACACTTTTCGATTGGCTCTTATCATGATTATGCTGATTTTGATGTCGTACCTATGGAAGCATGTTCGCTTTTATTAGGACGTCCATAGGAATATGATAGAGATGCTGCACATCAGTAGAACTAATACATATACCTTCACACATAAAGGCCAGGACATTACTTTGCTTCCTTTATCACTGCTGCTATTAGGAAACATTTTAATGACCTTGCTGAAAATAATAAGAAAGAACCAAGTGACGAATCGTCGATGTTAAACATGAAGGAATTAAATTAAAAGGGGTGCTTTTCTTGCTACTACATCTGCTCAAGCTGAACTTTGTGATAATCCCGATGCACC
Organism: Cenchrus purpureus; assembly: GCA_022644695.1. NCBI lineage: Eukaryota > Viridiplantae > Streptophyta > Magnoliopsida > Poales > Poaceae > Cenchrus > Cenchrus purpureus. Next base: position 46,435,653 of record CP053461.1, read on the forward strand.
TTGCTATACTATGCTTACCCGAGATGTTTCTTCGCCAATACACCTATGTCTATATCTCGTACTTTGCATCGTGCGGTTCCTAACCTTTGCAGGAGATTGATGATGTGAAGGAGTCGAGACGACTCAAATTCAAGAAGGGGGATGATGAGGACATCACCATGCTGAACACACATACGCCACGACCTTTCCCATGTTGGACTTCGTCTCCGACTCACCGCCACGTCCATCTCGGATTCAGCCTACACTTACGCACGGTTTCGCGATAACTCCATCATACGACGTCGAACGAGGCGTATAAGTACTCGTTGGAAAGAGGACGATGACACCGTTGATTTGGTTCTGGTCCTAGCTCCAGAAGTCTCGTGGATCATGCTGTGTGACCACGACAAGGTGCTGCGCCACCTATTTTGGGGAATCGAGTCGGGCCCCTTGGCCCAAGTCATGGCGCCCTCCTGGTCTCCCACAACCCTAGGACGACCCTCCCTCCATAAACTTAGTAGCCGCCGCCCGGTTTAGAGGCGGGTTTTGCTTAGAGTTTTCGTCGTCGAGCGATCGCCGTTATCGGTTTGTGAAACCCCAACTTTCGTGTGTTAATCATTCATCTGCAGAGTCACTATTTTGAGAGCTGCTTCTTTCGAGTTCTTGCTTGTGTTCTTCGTTCGCAGTGAGGATTAGCCTTGGCGAGGTCAATCGGATTGTGACACGGTTGATAACCGGAGGAATCGTGGTGCTAAGATTGTAGGGGTCGGTCTTTGGATCGGCCGGGATCGGTGCGTCACATCCGCCCTAAGCGAGTTATCTTTCACCTGACGGAAGATCGGGCACCCACGTCCCCATCACGTATGGCAAAACGTGGCGAGACACAGACGCGACGTGGGTTCCCATTAGAATAGGTCCCATCCATCCCTCACGGGACTTTCTGTGGCACCACCACGTATGGCAAAACGTGATGAACTAGTATGGTTGTACGAAAGTAAGTTCGAGAAATAAAATGTCCGGAAGTTAGCAAAATAAACCATAGATTTATAAGTCACCTGAAAGAATCCCAAAAATTCCCTCTAGGGCCTCTCGGTCTATTTCCATCCATAACGATCCAACGTATTTTGCAAACACAACCAATCTTGGCAAGTTTTATTCAAAAACAGTGATTAAGGTTGTTAATTAAACTCGTGCATATAATCGCTCGATACCGGTGTGACAACCCGCCCAGAAAATACCGTCACTATCGCCTAAACCAATCCACTTTGGTCATTAAGCAATAATAAAGTATCATCCGTTGTTAGTTGCCGGGTTAACGCCTTAAATCACTGGATATCAACAAAGGATCGAACATATGCATTAAAACTCACGCCAAGGCGAGTCCAGGAGTACACTACACCAATTTAAAAACCAAAGCTCGAAGGGGTTTAAGTATTACAAACCCATTGTTCATGACAATAAGTAAAGGTTCGAGTTTGAAAACAGTGAAATAAATAAACTAGCGCAACGGTAAACATCACAGGAGGCCGTCCGTGATGCCATCATCATCGTCATCCACCCATTCCAGCTCCCAGCCGGGTGGAATCTCATCAGGCCAAACAACACCTGCAACCACATTATTAAAGCAAGGTGAGTATACTAATACCAAGAAGACTTAACCGTCGGGTGACAACTACATCACCAAACTCTAGACATGAAAGGCTTTTTGGCCGGGGAAGTTCTTTTGCTGAAAAGCGACAAAGAGTACGTCCTTACTTTCAATATTTGAGCACAAATTCTAGTTGATTACCATTTCTAAGTGAGCCAACTAAGTCAACCAAGAGTTGTACAATACAATTAATTCAAGCAGTAATATTCACAAAGTTCCATCATTAAGGGATATCATGGCGATTGATTAAGCGGTCTCGGATAACGATGAGAGGCCGACAATCGATTGATTTATAAACTTGCAAGGTGGACCTAAACACACGGAGGGTGCATACCCCAAGAACTATAACAAAAACGAAACGGGGTATACACCGACCAGACGGTTCCCATCTTTCTCCGGATCGGGATCAGACCTCGAGCCCTCGATGCAGTGGCTTATCGGAACGCCACGCCGGATCGCCCAGATTCGCACAGTACCCCTAATCGTTGTAGTGGGGGACACACAAGGTGTCCTAAGGGTAGTAGGGAAAAGTTCCCTTGCCGTGTCCATCAGGTACTAGGTTTACGGTCCCATTCCCGCAAGTGCTTAGTACGCTTCAAAAGCTTAGCCTACGAAAGCCATCGGACCGTGAGCCCAAATCCCATGCTCTTACCACATGAGCAATCCATTTATAAAGATCTTATGATTCCAACATAAGAGCCTATTCTCATGGCGAACATCACTCGACTTGTACCGATCCTATAGCAAAGCAGCTATCGACCTAGCATGCTAGTATAAGAACATAGGTACCTAGGGGTCATGCATCTAGGGTTTCAAGTCAACTCCTGAAACGTAAATGCACAAGCATAGCAAGGATAAATTGCATAATTTTCAAAGAAGGGTTAATGATCCGGGGCTTGCCTTCGCTGGCAAGGTTGGCCTTGGGCCCTTCTGGACTTTGGTCAGTCTTGCTCTCTGACGACATAGTGCACGTCTCCGTCAGCTCCTTCGTCTCCTCCTTCCGGCACAGACGTACGGCTACCGTCGGGAAGATCTACACGGGATGCAATGCAAGATTTAATTGACGGTTTTCAATTTAATTAATTACCAAACAACATATGACAACCATTTCCTGTGGTGCTTTATTATTTATTCTTTTTGATAATGACTGTGTACATATTTATGTAAATAAATAATTTAAATTTCACCAAACAGCCAGGGGTTGGTTTTTATCTTTTTAAAATGATTTACATCACACACATAGGGTCTTTAGATGTGTAGTTGATGATTTTCTCATTTAATTTAATATTAAGCTTTAATGGCCTCTATTGCTTTTATTCACAAAACAACTTAAAAAAATTCAGTGGGGTGTGTTATGAAGCATTACAAACCTATACAAAACCACTGCACACACATGCACACTTATGAGAGCTATGAAATTAAATACACCGAAAATAACAAAGGCTAGCTACCAAAACAAGATAAATGCATATAAAAATAAATACACATCAAAATGATTCCAACTTTCTCACACATGGCCTCTGGTCCAAATCTAAGCTAGGCATGCAACATATACACCCAGAGCTACTATAGATCTTGGATTATTCATTTACAAAGAAAATTAAGCATATTTCAAGAATAAATATTTCTGACAATTATAAAATCAGGATTAATTCACCAGAGGTGTATATTGGCATAAAAAGACAACATTCAGAAGTTGGGCACAAAAATCTTTTTATTTTTAGCTACAAAAATCATTTAGACAGATTCTGCATAAATAGAAAACAATTCATAATAAAAGATTTGCAACATAACTTTGTGCAATTTTTGGTAAAAGAGCTAGTCATGGCATAACACACAACATATCCAAAATTCAGATACAGAGCACATGTAGATATTGAGATACAACAGATCTAGGTTTTTCATATTTCTATTTTTCATGCAAAAACTATTAGGAAAAACTATGGTCATGCTTTACAGAAGTTGTAGGGTTATTCACAAGGAATCCAACAAAATTAGGTTTGCATTTTTCTTATTTTTCTACACTTTTCTACGAATTTTACAAGTTTCAGCCAAAACTGCAACACTATATAAGATCCCTTTTACAAGCAGGCCCCTGAAAGTTTTGATTCTTCACAACAATACCCTCAGTTCACACAAAACACCCTAGGAAGAAGGAGGGTTGCAGGGAAAGGAGGAGGAGGTTAGGGCTCGGTTTGTGGTCAGCAGGCGGAGGCGCGGCCGGCGGCTAGCGAGGGCCGTGGCCGCGCGAGCTCTGCTCCGGCGAATGCTTGGCTGGGATTTAAGAAGAGACGGCGCCGGAAGCTCCCGTAGGTCCTAGGGCGGATACTGGAGACGTTGGCATGCGGCGGGCTGGCCGGAGGAAATGGCTCCACGGCGGTGCCGCAATGGCAGAGACGGCGGGTGCTGCGGTGCGCGAGCGGGCCGCGGCGGCTTTTATAGCAGGCGGCAGGTGCGGCTCAAGCCTTCGCGACGGCGGATACCCGGCTTCAATGCCGCATCTGCGGCCGGACCTTGGCGTGCGTGCGCGCAGAGAACGAGCGACGGACCGGCTGCCGATGGCGGCGTGCGGGCGGCGGCGAGTTCGGCGCGTGGCGGGCGGTGAACTGGGGTCCACCGACGTCGCGCGGGGCACGGCTCACAGACCGGCGGTCACGGCCCGCCTCGGCATGCACGTCTGGCGTACGGCTCACGGCGGCGTCAGCGGCGTGTGCACGCGGCAGCGCGGCGCGCTGGGCGCGAGCGCGTCGCGGCGACACGCTTGATGCAACACGGTTTAGCCGTCTTGGACCCTGTTTTTCTCAAAATTTTGCCACTAAAGTGCATCAAGGTGTTTATACCAAAGTTGTAGATCAAAGACCCATCTACAACTTTTACAAAGGTTGTCCTATGTTTTACTCAAAGGTTTGAGCATAAACGGCAGGCAAAGTTGCTGGTTTTCCATGGCGCTGATGAATAGTGAAAGCTGCAGTTGACCAAGTTTTTCACCCTTTTCCACTCAAAATTTGAAATGCCATCCAACATGAAAGTTGTGTCCCTCGAAAAACTGGACAACTTTTATATTGGGAGGTTTTGAAATGTTTAGGTGAAATTTGGAGAACGCGGCAAAAGTTCCGGCGGGAGTTCAAAGACCTAGGGGTTTGACCGGGGTTTTGACCAAACTTTGACCACAAAAGTGTGTTGACTTAATTAAGAGGGTCATTAGCACTAACTAAAGGTATTTAAACACCCGGGGTGTTACAGTATACAGATAGGGATGGCGAGCTAGATTTTCTGGTGAGAGGTTCCAGACATGTTGGGGCCATCATGTAAAACTTAGGATGACTCTTTGAAAAAAGCAACCAACAATAATTTTACTACGCATGCATTATTATAGAGAAGAAGAAACTTACAACCAGGGATGCAAGTGGGTACTGAATGGTATTTTCTAGGTCACCTAATTAATTATGATGGCATGTCACTCTAGTTCGTTTTATCCTTGACGAGGGCCTAAGTTGGGCACGTCATGCGACAACTACCAAGGGGAGTACAGTCTACATTCCGAGTATTTGGAAGCATATACGACAAGTTTCTTCATCTCCGAGTACTAAGCGGTTCGCACGACTACTTCTTCATTTTCCGACCTCCGCCGCGACTACCCGCTCGCACGACAAGTTTCCGCCTCCCGACCGCGCCAACTTGATTCGCACGAGCAGTCTCCGCCCCCGACTAGGCCATTCTTCACGCCGAATGATGAGGACATGACACCCATGCATACGACCATGATTGGTGCATGGAATGGAGTAGAAGAAGTCCAGCAAGGGTGTCCAAGTCGAAGAGGAGGCAAGAGGGTAATCCGGTTCGAGTCCCCAAGGTGGAGGCCCAAAAGAATTCAAGTTCGAGCCCAGTTCAGAGTCCAGGACCAGTGCGCACTAAAAACGACGCCCAGGTCGCATACGAAGTCGGTTTTGGACGTTCTTTATATGGATGGAAGCATAATTTCATAAGGCTTCCAATGGCACTAGTTTGAGGCCCAAATTCGTCCCGAGTCAACGGGAATCGTCGAAAGAAGTTGACATCCAGAATCTGCTAAGGTGCTGCGTCGCCGGTTTGTTGGGCCTTAAGCCCAAGTTGAGGGCGCCCCATCCTAGGTCGCCCTCAACCCTAGGACGCCCCTCTTCATATATTCAGTAGCCGCCACATTTAGAACTCGAATTTTGTTTTACATCTAGCTTTAGGTACACCTGACCACGCACAAATACGTGCTGTCCTCTGTGATTCAGAACTCCACCTTCGAGTGATAGTAAGATTGTTCGCCTCAGATTCTTGTTCGTTCTTCGATTGCGTACAAGAATCGATCTTCGTGATCAGGCTGATCTTGCGCCGGCAAGGTTGGTAACCATCGGGAGTTGGTTCAGCGATTGCATTGGCGCTTCGAGTCTCGCTCGTCATAGTCAGATCGTGAGGGTCGCCTCCCACGGATCGGGTTATCTCCACTCGAAAGATCCGCACTCCGCCTCTATCAAGTGGTATCAGTTTTCCAGGTTGATCGGTGAGTTTATCGAGTGTTTTTAATTCTTACAGTCCACAAAAACCAAAATAAAAATTTATTTTCAGATTAGATCCTTGTCCCAGCAACCGTTTAGCCTTGCATATTCTTTCAATAAGTGTCTTTGTTGAATTTGTGTGCTTACTCGTTCAATTGTTGCTGGTTACTTGTGATCCTATCCTTTATTCCTTGTTTTTTTTCTTCTAACCCTAGCTGCCGCCGCGTCTTTTTGTTTTCCGCTGCTTACCCACCCACGCCAAACACCCCCCACGCACCATAACTCCCTGACCACGCGCGTAGCGCGGGACTCCGCCCCATCGCGCGCCTCGGTCTCTGCCCGGGCACGCTGCGACCCCCACCCTCCGTGATCGCCCCTCCCTGTCTCGGTTGGAAAGTGCCAAAAAAAGGAAAGTGAAAAAAGTTTAAAAAAAAGGGGAAAAAAAGGGAGTACAACCGGGAGGAGGAGATCGTGGGCAGATGTAAGGCACGCGGTTGTTCCTCGCCGTGTGTGCTTTGGAAAGGTATAAAAAAACAAAGGAAAGTCAAAAAGAAAAGGAGACGGCAATCAAAAAAAAGAAAGAAAGCTCCAGCCTGCACGGCACGTCTTGCTCCCACACGCCTGCACGCGAGCCCCACCGTGGGCAACGTCACCCCCTTCCACCGCGCCTCTCCCTCCCTGCTCGCGGTTTTCCCCCTCTGGGCAACACCGCACCACCCGCCCGTCGCTTGTGCTTGCTTTGTTCTCATCCACTTTTTCACTTGTTTCAAGCAGCGATTGTTTCATATTTAGCACTATAATTCAACTTTGCATTATTGTTTGATTGTGCTAATCCTTCACTTAAGTGCAGCCTACCCAGAACTCCACATATTTCTACGACGAGCAGATTTTTGTTTCTCCAGGCAATCGCTCCTCCAATCTTTCGCGAGTTCCATCGGTTGGTTGCAGGTTGCCCCTGTTTGCGTGGTAAGAACGTATAAGAATTTGATAACAGCACTAGTTTGAGAGCCTTGTGAGCCATTCCACCCCTGTTTTTGGTCTCGTTTTGTTTTGTGTTTGCGCTAACCATGGCAGAAGACGTAGAGAAGAAGGATGAACAGCCGCAGGCCACTAAGACCATGCTCGACACCATTGTGTCACACCTCGATGCAATGAAAACACTGATCACAGGTTTACAGAAGGAGATGGACGCTGGAGACCTCCGTGGACACGCCCGCCGTGCGTTCATCCGTGGTGGTAATGATTCTTTTGCTGAGCTTACATTTAAAATCCCACCTTACAATGGCAAATATGATCCTGCTGCATATCTTGATTGGGAATTAGAAGTCGCACAGAAATTTTCATGCCATGATATTCCTGCTAGTTCTCAAGTTAAAGCTGCTATTAGTGTATTTACTGATTTTGCTTTATTGTGGTGGCGTGCATATGAACAAAAACATCCAACTACTACTCCCACCACTTGGGCTGATTTAAAAGCTGCTATGCGACACAGATTTGTTCCTTCCTATTTTGCCCGAGATTTGCTTAGTAAATTGCAGCGTTTTCAACAAGGTCAACAATCTGTGGAGGAATATTACCAATGAACTACAAAAGGGTATGATTCATTGTGGTTTAGTTGAGACGGATGCCGCTGCTATGGCACGTTTTCGTGGTGGTTTGAACCGCGAAATTCAGGATATACTTGATTATGAGGAGTATACTGATATGACCACATTATTTGAATATGCTTGCAAAGCTGAATGTGAAGTGCAGGGACGCCGCTCGAAGACATATTCTAACTCTTTTGCAGGAAGAAGCTCGACATCCGTCGATGGTCGCTCTCCCTGCGCCATCCACGCCCACCGTTACACCGCGCGAGAGGACGGCCACACCTACAGGCGCATCCTCCTGTACAAATTCCGAACCATCACTCCACAATGCACCGAATACTCCTACTGAGAACATAGGTAATGCCCATGGTGCTGCACTCACGGAAGGTGAGAATTCTGTTAATGGGCTGAATTTTCCACAAATCATGCTTTAGTTGAGCAATTCATAGTGGAACCATCTCTTGATTTATCTTTGTCCCATGGTGATTTGCTTGATGTTTCTTATGATAAAGATGAATTGTGTGCTACTACTTCAGGTTTACATGCTAGTGCTGAAAATAAAAATATTATGCATGTTGCTAGTACAAATGATGAGCTACATTTGTTATCTTCTTTACATACCTTGGGTTACGTTGAATTTGATGATTTGTGTAATCTAGATTGTTTAGAAGAGAGACTTTTTGCATATACTGATTTGCCATGGTTGTCTAGACATTCATATCATGTTATTGGCAAATATAACAAAAAAGGACAATATATGGTACATCGGGTTTACATTTGTACAAATCTGAATTCTCTTTTTGTTGTGCACGATTGTGATCGATTAGAGGGTAACCATCCTACAAATATTTTCACATGTTCCTATAGTAGTTTTGTTTCGCAAGAAGGGAAGCATTACTAGTGGCTCCCTATGATTTTTGGTGCTAAATTTTCTTGCAAGCAACCAGCTATTAGTGTTGTGTCTTTTGTTGGTGCTAATCTTTTGCAGGATAGTAATGACAAACCTCATGCGTTTTTCGATAACGAATTCTCCAGAGATGCTGACAATTTGATGCGACATGACATGATACACATTTGGAAACATGGTCACATTCCTCCTCACAATTGTTTTGGTTTGCTTTATTTGCGCAACCCCGTTCTCCCTTGTGTTGTGCGGATCGTTTTCACGTACACTCGACGTCGAGGACGACTTTTCTTCAAGAAGGGGGCATGATGAGGACATGACACCCATGCATACAACCATGATTGGTGCATGGAATGGAGTAGAAGAAGTCCAGTAAGGGTGTCCAAGTCGAAGAGGAGGCACGAGGCTAATCCGGTTCGAGTCCCCAAGGTGGAGGCCCAAAAGAATTCAAGTTCGAGCCCAGTTCGGAGTCCAGGACCAGTGCGCACTAAAAATGACGCCCAGGTCGCATACGAAGTCGGTTTTGGACGTTCTTTATATGGCTGGAAGAAAATTTTCATAAGGCTTCCAATGGCACCGGTTTGAGGCCCAAATTCGTCCCGAGTCAACGGGAATCATCGAAAGAAGTTGACATCCAGAATCTGCCAAGGTGTTGCGTCACCGGTTTGTTGGGCCTTAAGCCCAAGTTGAGGGCGCCCCATCCTAGGTCGCCCTCAACCCTAGGACGCCCCTCTTCATATATTCAGTAGCCGCAACATTTAGAACTCGAGTTTTGTTTTACATCTAGCTTTAGCTACACCAGACCACGCACAAATACGTGTTGTCCTCTGTGATTCAGAACTCCACCTTCGAGTGATAGTAAGATTGCTCGCCTCAGATTCTTGTTCGTTCTTCGATTGCGTACAGGAATCGATCTTCGTGATCAGGCTGATCTTGCGCTGGCAAGGTTGGTAACCATCGGGAGTTGGTTCAGCGATTGCATTGGCGCTTCGAGTCTCGCTCGTCGTAGTCAGATCGTGAGGGTCGCCTCCCACCAGATCGAAGTTATCTCCACTCACCGAAAGATCGGGCACTCCGCCTCTATCACCGAAGCAAGCCTCGGGCACGGCCCTCTCCTCCCGCGACGAGTGCCTCCTCAGGGAGCGCGACCTCCGGCGCGATGGGTCGCCAGAGGAAGGGCGGGGCGAGGTGTCGTGTCCTGACGGCCGACGATGAAGGTCGCTGCGCTGGGAGGGGTCCTTCCTCTCCTCGGAGGCGCGACGGTCACTTGGGGGCGAGCGAGCAAGGATTTCGTATTGGCTCCTCCGAGAAGATTGGTGCGACGAACGCACCCCAGAGCTCCCGCCTTGTTCTTGGCCAGACTGCGACGTCCGCCGACTCGAGCTGGCCTACGCGGCCTTCGGCGGAGGTGGAGGCGCCGCCCGGTGGACGATGGCACCTTGGGAGACGACTCCACGTCGCTCCAGTCCACCTCGGAGTCCTCATCCCCGGTATGCACGGGGGACGGTGAGGGATCATCGTCCGAGGAGACATCCTCATCTTGAGACCTCCGACGCTTCTCGCGGAGGTTGTTCCGAGATCGCTTGTCGATCTCCGACTGCTTCCACTCCGCCCGACGATCCGCCCACCTCTTCTCCGTCGCGGCGATCATACGGTTTTGCACCGTGTCCTCAGGGAGGGGAGCCCGTGCGGGGTGGACGCTCGTGGCCGACATCTAACAAACACGAAATCAGAAACCGGCGAAAGGCCTGAGCGAATCGGAAGGAATAAGAGAAACTCACCAGGGACACGGTGCCCTCGTCGGGGAGCATTGGTAGCAGCTGGGATGGTGGCCAGGTGACCCATGCATTCCCGACCGCCTGCCACACCCGGCGTTGGATCTCGTCCTCTGAGGGCAGGGGGTCGGCCGTCACCGTCCCCTCGAAGGGAGCCTTGTCGGGGGTCATCTGGTAGATGCAGAGGGCCCACGGTCGGAGCGGGATGATCCCCCTCGCGTGGTAGCTGCCAATGATAGCCACCAAGTCCACCCCACAGGAACGGAGCACCTCAAGGGCACTACAACCACCTCGGAGGAGCCTCTCCCACTGTGCTTGCTCCGGCCCGTACCTCCACTTCTCCGGCGCTAGGTCAATCCACTCGCCGTCGTACTCCAGGAGCGGATTATGGGGGTCGTTCTTGAGATAGAACCACTCCCGGTGCCATCTGTTGTTGGAGCTCGTTAGCGAGCCGGGGATGTAATTGCCCGACCTCCCCTGCTTTGCTCGGAGGGCGGCGCACCCAATTGTTGCCGGGCTCGGGCCGTCCTTCAAGCACACAAACTTGAAGAAGTACCGAAACAAGTGTCAGTGGGCTTCCACGCCTAGGTATCCTTTGCATAGCACCTCGAATGCCGCCATCTGCTGGATCCTGTTGGGGTTGAGATGCTGCAGTTGCAGCCCGTACTCGTGAAGCACGGCGCGGATGAACCGCCTGGCGGGGACGGAGAAGCCACGCTCGTGAAAAGCCACGAAGGAGACCATGTACCCCAACGAAGGCTGGGGAAAGTCCTCGAGCCCGGGAACCACCCATTCCTTGGCTCCGGTGAGCACCGGCAGCATGCCCATGGCGACGAGCCGATCGAGATACATGTGGGTGGTGGAGGAGTGCACCCAGGACGACATGACGACGGGGGAAGCGGGGCTCGAGACTTGTGCGGAAGAGAAAGGGGCGCTGGTGCGGGAGATGCGACTGCGAAGAGGAAGAGCGGCGGCGGCTGCGGCGAAGAAGAAGAAGAAGAAGAAGAAGAAGAGTGAATCCCAACCGGCGGCCTTGGTTTATAAAGGGGTAGGAATGGTGCGGGCCATGACATTTAATGTCGGGGCCTACGGCCGGGCCGCACGCCCCACAACGCCGAAACGACACCCCTCAAAAGGCGTGCCCCGCGGAGCGATGCGCACAAGACTTTCCACCGGTGGGCCCATGAGCTGAACTGGCGCGAGACCTCCGCCCACTCACCCCGCCACGACGCGCAATCCCGGCTACACACAACAAGACAACCTCCACGACATTAAAATCTTTAACCCCACGAGCGAGTCTCCAACTCCCCCGTGGGCTACACCCGGCGGGTGCGCTCGCGCGCCCCCACTGGAAAACCGCAACTTACCTCTCCTCTACTGCGGCTACTGAACCTGGGAGTGAGTCCTTGATTCCCTCACCAGGCTCGGGGCTACTGACGAGGGCCTAAGTTGGGGCCCGCCATGCGACAACTACCAAGAAGGGGAGTACAGTCTACATTCCGAGTACTTGGAGGCCTATACGACAAGTTCCTCCATCTCCGAGTACTAAGCGGTTCGCACGACTACTTCTCCGTTTTCCGACCTCCGCCGCGACTACCCGCTCGCACGACAAGTTTCCGCCTCCCGACCGTGCCAACTCGATTCGCACGAGCAGTCTCCGCCCCCGACTAGGCCAGTCTTCACTCCGAAGTAAGGCTCGGGCGGGGCCCACCTCCAACGTGACAAGTCCTCCGCACACGCCCGCTCCCACAGCGCCACGTAAGGCCCTTTTTCCCATGCCGAGTCGTACTGGCAGGGAACGCCCGGTGTTAGGAGGCGTGGGCGCCCATTTCTTCCTGACACCACGAACGACACAGCACGCACCGTCCCATCCACACTGGAGTTCCACAGTACCCCGGAAAGACACATATCTACGACACTGCCGAGAACAGGAGCACGGAGTTGACGTCCCACAGTGCCGAACTACTCGGAGACGTGCCCGAGGAGTCACCGGCGCCTACTACTCGAAACCAACTGTTCCCGGACACCCATACGGTCAACAACAACTCTGCTACAGTCCACGGCTGTTCACCACGTCTGGACGGTCGCCCGACGTGGGGAAGGACATTCGACGCTGCAACATAAACTTTCATACCTTTTTTACCCCTCTTTCCCATCCCTCTTGTGACAATAAAAGGGAGGGAAGGGGTCAGTAGAACGAAGAGAGCCGAACAAGCAACACCGCACGCACGCCTTCAGGCTACAAGAACCACCTCACACTCACGCCAAGGACTTGGGCTCCGAAACCCTCTCCCGACTAGTTTGTAACCCCTACTACAGACATCCGGCATAAGAACACCACCCTTTCACACCGGACGTAGGGTCTCGCGGACCTGAACCAGTATAATTCGCATGTATCTCGTGCCAACCATCCGGATCTCCACACGTGATCGTAGAAATTTACTTGCTGGCGGTAACAAAACCCCGACAATTCTCTTCCAAATTATTTACGTAGAATATCATTCTAGTTCATTTTATCAATTTTGTAGGTTCGAGGCAATGATCTAAAATGTATTTAACTTAGGCCCTGTTTAGTTCCAAAAACTTTCACCAACTACCCGTCACATCAAACTTCGGACACTAATTAGAAGTATTAAATGTAGATTAACGACAAAATCCATTCCACAACCCCTACCTTAATTTTCGAGACGAATCTAATGAGTCTAATTATGTCATGATTAGGCAATGTCGTGCTACAGTAAACAATCTCTAATGATGGATTAATTAGACTTAATGGATTCGTCTCGGAATTTCTCGTCCATTCATGTAATTGATTTTATAATTAGTCGATGTTTACTACCTCTAGAGCTGAAAAGACACTCCTAAAATTTTAGCCCCAAAATTTCAGGGAACTAAACGCGCCCTTTACATCCCTACTTACAACAACGAAACGAAAACAAACAATTAAAAACCCACCTGCACACACAATAGAGACGTGACATCAAAACAACCATCAACGTACCAGCTAAACACCACAATGTGGATGCAGCAACAAGGGTGCAGAGTGAGGGAGGGAGGCAATTAAGAAGGGTATTCTTCATAGTGATGCCTCCAAGGAGGCACTAATAATGCTGCCAGATCTGTCATAAGAATTTTTCATAGGGTAGTGAGCCTCACCAAAATGTGTTCAGTGAGAGATAAGATATCAAAGGTGTCACCACACCATTGCCGATCTCGACGGATAGTCGAGTAGGATCTTCCCTAGAAAACTTCCCTAGTCTCAGTCTTCCCCACACACCTACCCACCACAACAAGAGCAACGCAGTGATACCAATCGCGAGTTGGTAGCTACTCGTACCACCACCGAGAATGACGTGTTAGACCAAAGAATTGGAAAGGTAGTTTTAAATTAGGATATTTCTAATTTTTAAAAATTATTATTTTTAAGATATCACATTCGACACACAAACAGCCCACCAGCTGCTAGTCCTCTGTTAGGCTGACTCCAACAAACCATTGCAATTTGGAGAGGCAAATCCAACTTTGCCTCTCGTGTACAGAGTCTTTGCCTCTCATTGCAATAGGGATTCTCCAATAGAGACAGTAAAAGCAAACGCATCTCCCCTCTGCCTGCTCCTCTGCTCCGCTCGGCTGCTCCACCCGACCCGCCCCACGGCGCGCCACCACCGCCGCCCGCTCGATGCCACCGCGGCCCTCTCCTGCCTCCGCTCCTCCCTCCTCGCTCCGCCACCGGCCCCTCCTCGCCTCCTCCGCCTCGCCCGGATCCACACGGCCTCCTCGCGGTGGCTCGAGGTGGAGGCGGCCTCCACGCGGTAGCCCGAGGAGGCGGCGGCGAGGGCCGGCCTCCTCGCGGTGGCCCGAGGCGGATGCGGCGAGGGCCGGCCTCCTCACGATGGCCCGAGGCGGAGGCGCCGGCCGCAGAGGAGGGAAGACCACCGCGACAGCATTCGGGCGGTGGGGGAGGCCATTCGCGGGCGGCAGCCATTCGACGGTGGGGGAGGCCATCGCGGCGGCGTCGGAGCTCCCTCCTCCCTGCATCCGAGCTCCCTCCTCTCCGCGAGCCTCCGGATCTCGCTCCTCCCGGCCATTGCTCCTCCCCGCCTCGCCCGGCCGTCAGCCCACGCCCGCCGCCGCCACGTTGCTCGCCGTTGGCGGTTTGCCTTTGAGGAGAGAGGGAGTGCATCTTTGCATCTCCTCTCTCCTCAGAAGGCAGTTTGCCTCCGCTTTTGCACGAGCTGTTGGAGGAGAAATCAAGAAGGCACAGTTGCCAGCGGGAGGCAAAAATGATTTTGCCTCCTTCTGTTGGACTCAGTCTTACTATAGGTGATGCCCCGTAAGCTAATCTCAATGCAAGTTTTATAGAGATTTCATGCACATTAATTAAGATGACATGTCAGCAATTTTGATGATGTGATAATGAGTTAATGAGAAGAGAGGTCAGAGAGGTAACTAGATGAAACCATGTAAGTTACCAACATAGTTTGTGTCTTGCATGTGGTGCATATGAAACTGTATCATGAAATTTTGCATTGTAGAGAGGGAGTTTCAAACATAATTTCATTTTCATGTTGCTTATGTGGCTATCTTGGAAACATCAAAATGGAACTATCCACTAGGATTAGCCTTAAATCGATTTGGGCCATCTGGTAGCCGAACACCCAAGGTCATCCTTCCAAGTTGAGGAACACCACGAAAATTGGCACCTTTACCCTAACTCACATAAGTTGGCTAACTCA
This sequence comes from Cenchrus purpureus, assembly GCA_022644695.1. NCBI lineage: Eukaryota > Viridiplantae > Streptophyta > Magnoliopsida > Poales > Poaceae > Cenchrus > Cenchrus purpureus. The sequence continues at coordinate 46,450,810 of CP053461.1, forward strand.
TTGTTATGATTATTGAAATCTAGAAAGATGGGAAATGATTATAGTAGCAAACTGAGCATAGCTCACCTGGTAATTCGTTTTTTTTTTTGTGAAACTTAAGTTCTTGACTCGACATGCATTCTCGTATATTTTTCTAAATGTGTTATAGAGTTTAACCAGCACCAGCATTTTTAAGTGGGGAGAGACATCCATTGTGATGAGGTGTTTGTGGTGACTTCGTTAATCTCAACTACTGCATTCATTTCAAATTATAGTTCGTTTGACTTTTTTATCCTAAATTCAAACACTCGTCTTATTCAAAAAAATTCACAAAATATCATATTTTTTGTTGTACTTGCTTTATAATAAAAATCCTTCAAGACTGACTTATATTTGACATATATTTGCGTAAGTTTTTTCAATAAAATGAACGGTCAAATTTGAAACTGAGAGAGTATGTACTTATAGGACAGGATGTGCATACATATACATGTAGGCAAGTAGTATATGTGTATTATAAGGGTTTTTTTTTCAAAGCGGCTTGATCAGCTGAGAGGGATGCATCCAAAGACCAAGACGCGTCGTGTACTCGTGTTTCACATGGTGTCCCGTCCGGCCGTGTCCGTCTACGCACCTACGCCCGACTCGCCTGTCGCCTGTCGGTCGGTTCGCCGCGTGGCAGGAGGCATCTCCTACCGCGCTCTGGCGCTCTATCCGTAAATTTGTCAAAACTCAGAGATTGCACTCGTCTTTCATGGCAAATCACGCTTGTTTTTCACAGAGTAGTAGTTTAGTTTGACCAAATTTGGTTGGAACAAACACGGCAGATTTACACAGCTGACGGATCCATGGATCACGTCGCGCATAGACGTCATCGATCAGATGCTCTTCCTGCCGCTGTCGAGTCGTCGCACGCCCGCGCGCCGCGGTGGCGGCGGAGGCGACGCTGACGCCGACGCGCCGGCTAGGCGCGCTCCGCCCTCCTCGGCGTCCGCCTCCTGCCTCGGCGTCTTCTTGGCGCGGCGCTCAGCGTCGTCGAACGACGACGTCGGGGAGGGCTCCTCGAAGTCCTCCATCCTGAACGCCGGCCTCCACGGCGGGTCCGCGGCCCGCAGGCGCTTCCTGGCCCCTCCGGCGCCGCCGATCTCGACGCCGTCCCCGTGATCCCCGTCGCCGGCGCCGTACGCGCCCCGCATGGCCCGGATGTTGTCCAGGAGCGCGTAGAACCTCTCCACCTGCTCGTCATCATCCTCCTCCTCGCCGCCAGTCCCTGCACCCGGCGCCGCTGTCTCCGCGGGCGCATCAGCCGCAGGGTCCTCGGGAAACGCCTCCCGCCGCGGCACTCGAGCTGCGCGGGCTGCGGCGTCGCTGCCGGCCGGCACTGGCGGCGGCACAGCCCGCTGCTTCTTCCCGCCCCCGGCGCCTGGCTTCGGGGCGCCGTCCATGGCGACGCGCTAGCTGTGAGCTTGCTGCAGCTCGCAGCTAGCTCTGATCCTACAAATGCAGTACGAGTTTGTTGAGCTGGTGTTGCTTCTCGTGGGTGCGGAGAAGGTCGCCGAGGTCTGGAGGAATGGCGATGGAATTTATAAGGATATTGCGTCACTACTCGCGAGGGGGAAAGGGAAGGACTGAAGGAGAAGCCAAGAAGAATACGTGGTGCACGCCGGCACCACGTACGTCAGCACCATGGCGCACGCTCTTATGCGGAATTACTATAGCAATCAGCGAATAAAATACCGGGAGTGTTGAAGCTTCTAGGGGTCTTCTCGGGTGAATCACTCGCTAATTGCTCGATAAATCCTCCACGAGGCAAAATCGCATCTCGCATTTACCTATGCCCGAGTACAAATCGTACTGCTACATTGTTTGCAGGGGGAGATTTCATTTTCTCTTCTTGTAGGTTTAATTTTCAGCAAACAGAATTCGTGTTGGAGACACGAGTACTTTTTTGAGTGTAGAGGAAGCCAAAGAACAAGCTACATGTCAATCGAGTGCTACATTGATCTTATCTTATCTTTTGCTTGTTCTGTTTTTCAATAATCAGTATGATTTTTATTGGTCCCTCTCCTTGCTTCATGTGTTGGAGACAATATCAAGTGTTAGCACCCCTTAGAGCATGCATCAGGAGTGTACAATGTCGATGCCAGACTTAATATGAGCTCCGCTGTCAAATAAGGCCACATTTCTTGTGTATAAGACCACACCGGCCTTAAGCTTGAGGGTGGCATTATGTTTTTTTTTCTAAGACCCTCCATAAGGCCCCCTCTGGTATGTGTATGTATGAAACCGACCTAGATCAAGAGACTTAAGACCCTTTATTCCCACACTCCGGATGCTCTTAGGGTGTTAGCATGATCAAATTCAAAATGCATGTCATCTTCTACCATCAAGCAAAATTTGAGATGCAACGGAATTGTACAAGATGCAACAAAAAAAGGTAAATATGTACCTTTTGTGATTGTGATGGAAGAAAAATTAAGAAAAGAAAAGAAAAAAGATGCACATAACATGGGGGTGCAACAATAGGTACTAAAGTCACCTTTTAGTACCGGTCATTTTATCCGGTACTAAAAGCCTCGTTTTTTACCAACATAGTAATATCAAATGCCCAACTCACTAGTAGAGAAGGAGCCTTTAATACGCTCTTTTAGTCTCAGTTCAATTTTGAAGCCGGGACTAAAAGGGTTGCGTCGACGTGTTCACTAATGCTAGGAGTGCTCACCTCCTTTAGTCTGGGTTGGTAACACCAACCCAAACTAAAGGCCCCGTCAGTCTAGGTTCGTGTTACGAACTGAGACAAAAGGGTTACCCCTTTAGTCTAGGTTGGTGTTACGACTAAAGGGTCTCCCACGAGTTATTATAAGAGGATTGCATCCTCTACTAAGTTAGATGTGTTGTGTAGGTTAGATGGTAAGAAAGTTACGCGCGAGGCTAGAGGTCACGAGTTCGAATCCTCGCACCAGGCACGTGTATATTTCACGTGAAAAATCGCGCGGCTTGTTGTGTGAGGGCCTCTTTTTGACGCTGGCGTGTCCCCCTCCCCTTTTAGTCCAGGTTCGTTCACCCGGGACTAAAAGAAAGTCCTTTTGTCTCTCATCATTAGTCCCGGTTGGATTGGAGAGACCTAAGACCTCTACCAACCGAGACTAAAAGCCCTCTCTCTACCAGTGACTGATACTAAATGGTGTTAGAGACTCCATAACAGTGAACCCATCACTGGTGAGTGCCACTGGAGTAGTCTTTTGCACTCACGCTATCTGGTTGCACAACTAGATAGGAGTAGATATTATCAACCCTATTATTGCCAGCGATTTTTTTGTTTAGACAAACAAGACCAAGTTCCCCAAGGTCCCTTTTCTTTATAAGCCGCATGGTCCTTCTTCCTTATTTCCTTCCGCCGTAGTGGCCATTGCAGCCAAGAGCACAGCCAGCCATTCAGGCTCATCTCGAGAGATGACGCGAGCCCAACGACTCCAATACAAAGCCAAGAGATTAGGAGAATATTACGCCGTCGTGCGTGCCTCTCCCATCAGTGACGACTCCCCGGTGACGCCATCGCTGGATGCGTCAGTGATCGACTGCCTCGACGAAGACCGGTCGTCGTCGTCGCCGCTCCGGCGTGGTAGGCCGTGGCCATCTACCCCGGCGGCCAGTCTTCAACAACTAGCGTCGTCACGTCGCCAGGCGCGCGCTTGCTCCGCCGAAAGCACCGTCCTCCGATCCCGCCGGCATGTCCGACAATCAAAACCTAAAAGAATGTCACTTCACTACGGTCCCAAAATACACTATGCAAAAAGAAGATTTCATCACATCAAACATCACATCAAAAATATCGGTACATGCATAGAGTACTAAATGTAGATAAAATTAAAAACTAATTTCACAGTTTGGATGTACTTTGCGAGACGAATCTTTTGAGCCTAGTTAGGCCATGGTAAGACAATATTTACCACAAACAAACGGCTTTCGGTTCGAACAGTGATTTTCATTTAGAAATCCGTGCAAAATCTCCCAATTTTGCATCCTAATTTTGAGATCTAAACACACCCTACTTCAACTTGCGTGCCTCCCCGGACAGTGTGTCGGCGTTGAACGGTGGTTCAAGGCAAAAAGCTTAAGCATATGTGTGCGCTACCACGAGGAGTTGCTGGAAGCACGAGATTAAGCGTGGCAAGACCACGGCAATTCACACCAGTTTTTCGTCACGTTTTCAAGGATGCGGCGCATTTCTTTAATTTGGTGTGTGTGTGTGTGCAGCCACATGAAGCGTGCCATTTAATGCAATAATTTTTCAGGTCTCATCTCTAGAAACCAATGAAGGTGGACCCGTTTTACCTTATGCCATGGTGGAAAATTGGAACTGAAGGAAAGCCTGCAAGCTAGTAGCAATTTTCTGAGTTCTAGTTGCGAAACAAATGCTCCTTCAATACATTCTTTGTTTTAGTAGACGTGATATGAATTGTTATGACGACCTTCCTAAGTAGCATCAATTTTGTTCAGGCAAACTCGTATGCAATTAGCATAATTGCTTCTAAAAAAGCTGTAATTAAATAAAGTTTGAATTTTAAAAGGTTGGACGCACTTTGCATCTTTGGATGGAGAGATGGAATAGTACCGAACAGTAGCACGCTTGGTATACGATTCTTCGGTAGAAATTATCTCAAAGTATGTGCTTTTATCCGGCTACTAGAATAAACAGTAGATAGAGAATTAAAAAAGGAAAGATAAAAGGGGAAGGATATTGATGCTTGGATATGGGATATAGATTTCAAATGCTTCCACCCCTTATTTTTCAGAAGGAAGGAGTATATAGGATTTGAATTTTGAAGTTGCGCGCACTTTACATCTTTGGATGGAGAGACTAGAGAGTAGTAGCCAACAGTGGCACGGCTTGGCATATATACGATTCTTGGGAGCAAAATGAAAATCTCAAAGCATGTGCTGTGGGCTCCCCTTTTTGGTCCACCTATAAACTGAACAGTAGAGAATCCAGAAAAAGAAAAAGAAAAACAAAGGCAAAAGTAGTAGATCAAATGATGAGCAAATGCTTTTGTTTTGGAGTAAGGTTTCTTCAAAGTTTACAGGTGGGGTCAGACGAAGGAAGGAATTATTTCACGCGTGAACCGATGGATCGCCCGATCCACACTCCACACTGCAACAGTGCGTGTTTCACATGGTCGGTCCCGTGCGGTGTGTCGCCGTGTCGGTGGCTGCTTTTTCGCTGCGTCTGCGTACCAGCCTACCAGGCTGCTCCTTGTATGAATTATTTATGGGAATTCCACCCCGAATTTCGCTTGTTTTTTCACACATTTTTTTGTGGCTGGATGGTCTGGTCGCATGGTTGTCGTGCTCGGCGGACACGTGCGTGGTCAGTTATTGCAGCTGCCGCCGCTGTCGGAGCGTGCGACCGCCGCGTGCGGCAGCGACGGCGCGACGACCGGATGCGCACCGCTCGCGCTCTCGGCCTCGGCGTCGCCGCCGCCCTCCGTGTGCTTCCGCTTGGACGGCAGCAGCGGCGCCGGAGCGGCGGCGGGCTCCTCGAAGTCCTCCATCCTGAACGCCGGCCTCCACGGCGGCTCCGCGGCCCGCAGGCGTTTCCTCGAGCTCGCCCCGGTGCCGCCGTTGCCATTGCCGCCGCCGTAGGAGGATGATGGGGCCACGTTTGGCGGCGGCAGCAGGCCCCTCAGCGCCCGGATGTTAGCCAGCAGCGCGTAGAACTTCTCCACCTGCTCGTCGTCGTCGTCCTCGTCATCCTCGACGCCGCCTGCGCCGCCGCTCTCCTCCGCTGCCGTCACGGTGGGCTCGTCATCATCGACAGCCGCGTCGTCGGGTAACGGTGCCTTCCGCACCGGCGATGGCGCGGCGTCGTCGGCCCGAGCTGCGGCAGCCATCATCTCCTCCGTGCGCGCTGCTCTCTTCTTCCCGTCCATGGCAGACGTACGGCTCCGCTAGCTTTTGGTTCGGAGTTCTCGATGACAATGCCGCGTACGTGTGCTTGTGATCGATCGAGATTGGAGGAGGGAGGTAATGGCGGAATGGGCGCTGTTGTGTGTGTGTGGTTGCTTGTTACTGCTGTGGCGGAGGTTGCCGGTTGGGTCCGGACATCGGCGGCGCCTGGATTTATAAGGCACGATCGTCTATAGCTGGTGGGGGCAAAGGAAGAGGGAATATGTACGCGCTGTAGCAAGCACCAAGCAGGTAGCGCAGCGCAAAACGAACAAGTTGGGATTGGATTCGGTCACTGCTTAGCCCACGAGTATCAAGAATGTTTAGCTACCGCCCCAATCGCTGAAAACGACGACCAAACGTTGACCGTTCCAACGTTCCACGGGACGGGACGATCTCAGCTACTGGAATGTCGTTGCTGCAGCGTGCGTGTCCAGCCAGCAGGACAATCATTTTGGCCCCAAATCCAGGATAGCCAAGCACGTTCACATGCATTAATTGACTGCATCGCCCGGAGTATGTGTCATGAGGTCGCATTTATTTGGTGAAAAGCCGCAGCAACGAAAAAGGAAATCGCACCTATGGATGGCAGTTTTGCCCGCGGGCGCGGGTATCCGCGGATACCCAACCTGACGGGCGCGGGCGCGGGCAAGGAAATCCGCCCGCGGGCGCGGATACGGGCAAGAAAATCCGCCCGCGGGCAGCTAGCGGGCAGAGGCTTCCACCCGCGGATATATCCGCAACCCGCCAGAAAAACAAGGCCCATATATATATATATATATATATATATATATATATATATATATATATATATATATATATATCAGCCCATTAACAAACCCTAGCGCCCGTCACCCAAATACCCAATCCACCCTCTCATACGCCGCATCCACATTCCTCCAACTCCAAATCTCCAATCCTCTCTCGCATTCCTCCTCTCTCGCACGCGCTACCGACGCGATCAGCGGCGGCGGGCAAGACATCAGCAGGCGGCCGGCTGAGGCGGCTGCGGCGCGTGCATCTCCTTGCGGCTCGCGCCACCCAAGATCGCGGTCTCGCCTCCCGCCTCCGTCGCCGCCTCGCGAAGTCGCGACTCGCCTCCATCCGGCACGGGCGGCGGCGCTCATCTCGAGCGGCGGGCGGCGGGCGGCGGCTCGGCGCTCCTTCCCCACCCGGCAGACCAGCACCCAGACCTTCATCGCCGTTGATTGTTCATCTAGTTTGATTGTTTCAGTCATGAGCGATTGGTACTTTGGTAGTTATTGGATCTGTTAATCTTTTACAGCATTTGGTTATTGCTTGTAATGTCTACTCCTGGAGACAGTGGAAGTGGTGCCGGACTGGACCGACAGATCTTCGGTGGAGCTCTCTCTAGAGCTCGAACTCCGTCTAGTACGCCTAGGGAGCCATCTGATGTGCCGCCAACCATCGCATCGATGGTAATGATGTTCAAGGTACTGAGAACAATGTGATTGAAATAGAAGATGATGTTCAAGTTGGGCGTAAGAGGAAGCTTAAATCTGATGTGTGGAATGACTTTGAACCCGTAATAGTATGTGGTATTGCTAAAGCTAGATGCAATTGGTGTACAAAAACACTATCAGCTACAGGTAGAAATGGTACAAGTCATTTGCGTAGCCACCTTAACAGTTGTGATTCTAGGAATACTAGAAAAGGTTTAAAACAGTCCACTTTGAAATTGTCTAAAACACAAGATGGAAGTGTTCTTATGGAGAAGTATGTGTTTGATCAAGGTGTTGCTAGGAAAGAACTTGCATTGATGATATGTGTCCATGAGTACCCTCTTTCTATTGTTGATCATGTTGGTTTTAGAAGATTTTGTCGCTTTGCAACCTTTGTTTAAGCAAGAAATACAATTAGAAAGGATATTTTGGACATGTATCAAGTGCAAAAGGTATCCATGGTGAAACAGTTCCAAAGAATGACAATCTCGTATTGCCGTCACCACGGATATGTGGACAGCAAACCATTAGAAAAGGGGCTACATGGCTGTGACCGTGCATTATGTTGATGAGAGTTGGAATCTGAAAAGCTATCTTTTGAGGTAATAATAAGCTTCTTTTCTACACTACTTGACTTGTATTCTTATATACTAATCTGATCTCTCTTTTTTCCCCATTATATAGGTTCTTGTATGTACCACATCCACACACAGCCGAGGTTATAAGTGAAGTCCTTCATGATGTACTGCTGGATTGGCATATCGAGAAGAAGGTCTCCACGATCACTCTTGACAACTGCAGCACCAATGACAATGTTATGAAGGAAATGCAAGATAAGATGCCTCTTCCCTCTCTTATGCTTAGGGGTAAATTGATCCATATGCGTTGTGCTGCACATATCATCAACCTTATTGTGAAAGATGGAATTGGTGCAAAAGATGCATTAGGTCTAAAAGTTGTAGAGGAGGGAATTGGGAGAATTCGTGAAACTGTTGCATTTTGGTCAGCCACACCTAAAAGACATGAACGATTTGAGAGGGCTGTTATACAAGAAGGCATTAAATATGATAAGAAAATAGCTCTTGATGTCAAAACAAGATGGAATTCCACCTACCTAATGCTTAGTGTTGCACTGAATTACATATCTGTATTTGATCGCCTTGCAAAGAAAGAGAAATTGTGTTTTCCTTTTCGACCAACAGAAGAAGATTGGGAATTTGCTAGGTATCTTTGTGATAGGTTAAGGCTGTTCTATGATACAACCGAATTACTTTTTGTCACATCAAGCTTGTTCTTTCCCAAAATATGTGGTATTTATCTAGCTATTCAAAAGTGGCAAGCTAGTGATAACCCCATCATAGAAAGCATGTCAGCAGCCATGAAAGAGAAGTTTATGAAATACTGGACAGATATCCATGGTCTGATGGCTGTTGCTACTGTTCTAGATCCTTGACGTAAAATGAAGTTTTTGTATGCGATGTACACCCAAATATATGGACCTAATGGTATGGTTAGAGAAGTTCAGAAAGTTAAAGAATTAATGATAGATTTGGTGAAGGAATATGAGAGTTCTATGGAAGGTTTTGGTGCAACAGATGGTCTTGGTGGTAGTAGCAGTAAAGCACAAAATGAGGGTGATGCTGAAGTTGATGAAATATTTGATAAATACATGGCAGTTGAACCACCCATGTTGACAACTAAAGTGTGCACAGAACTGGATATGTACTTGGAAGAAGAAATGCTACCAAGAACCCTTGAATTGAATGTCATTGAGTGGTGGAAAGTTGGAGGGTTCAAGTATACTGCTTTGAGAAAGGTTGCTCGAGATATCCTAGCAATTCCTGTGACTACAGTGGCATCTGAATCTGTTTTTAGTACTAGTGGGAGAATCATTAGCCCCAACCGTAGCAGACTTGCCCCAAACATGGTGGAAGCTTTAATGTGTATGCAAGCTTGGGCACGGGCTGATATGTTAGGTATAACTTGTTCATTTCAGTTTTTGTTTCGCTTCTTTCATTTATAGTAACACTAACTTTTGAATGTTTTCTTCGTTAGGGGTGAGTCACCGCCTCAATGCATTGATGACATGTCTTGACGACGACGAAGAAGGCTCGGTAATTACTTTTCTTGTACTCTTCTTTCTGTACTTGTCTTGATAATGAAATTGAAACATTGGTGCTGATTTTTCTTTGTTCTTAGGATGATCTTGAGTCTGTCATCATTGATCCCTAGTTATGTGGCTGCTTGCTGGATTATGGCCTATGGCCTATGCTGGATGTGGATGAGTTGTTTTTCATTTTGTGACGTGGCTGGACATTTGTGAATTGTGCTGTAATAAACTCATAATTAGCTGGATGAGTTGTTTTTCACTTTGTGATGTGGCTGGACATTTGTGAATTGTGCTGTAATAAACTCATAATTAGTTGTCATGTGTCAAAAATTGACAAGTGAGACCTTAAATTGCATTATGGCTGTCAAATTGTTGTTTGTTCTTGTTGAAATATCTCAAATTGTTGTTATTCTTGTTGAAATGAGCATACTGACATGTTATTTCTCTGCGGGTACGGGTAAACCCGATACCCGCGGATATCCGCGGGTGCGGGTGCGGGCAGGATTTTTCGCCGGGTAGGTAGCCTCAGCGAGGCGACAGCCAAGATGCTCGTGGGTGGGTAATTGCCTTACCCGCACATACCCGACCCGCTGCCATCCCTAATCGCACCTGGTCCGTTTGCGCCGCGCCAGCGAAGCTCTACCTCTACTGACTGATCATGGCAGATGGCGATCCCGCCTGTCAAATCAAATTAAACTAACAACTTTTCTGAGCAGCTCGATCAGGTCAATTGGTCAGTGCCGTTATCCTGTTACTCCCTCAGTCTCTGAATATAAGCATTCTTTGATTTCTGTGCATTATGTTTCACCGTCTATCATATTTAAAAAATTTATGAAAATATAAAATCTGATGAGTGATGACCCTGCCTCATCAGTCATCACTACCGGCCATCGATTTTCAATAATTTTTGGAATCGGGGCCTTAGTATATATATTTTTCTCAAGAACGTAACTTGACCTCGGTGGGTGTGGGCAGGAAACGGGGGAAACTCCCCATGTCCCCATCCGGCATCTGCTGTCATGCATGGACTCCGTGACGGCCTCTAGCGCCCACCGCCGGTGGCGTACGTCAGCCCGGTGACGCGAGCGCCGGCGATCGAGAAAGCGTCTGCAGCGCGAAAGGGAGGGATTAAGATTTCTAGAAGCGTGAAGTCATGGACCGGTCAATCTGGACCACCGATTCCGGTCAGAAGGGGTGCAGGGGGTTTTCGAGATTCGTGCGGCGTCAGATGAGCTGCAGCGGTTGTCAGCTTGAATACGGGGAGGCAAAAGCAGATACGGACCGGGAGGGAAGGGGGGCAAACCTGTACCGTGTCCTGAACAGAGGTAGGCAGGGCGTGTACCTGAAGCTTTGTACCAGGTTGGGACCTTAATATTTGAAAATCAAAATCGAATCAGTGGTAGTGTTACAAAAACACGGTCCTCTCTCTCTCCTCAACCATTCCCCACCCCACCTCCTCTCTCACCCCCTCTCTCTCCTCTCGTCGGCAGGGGAGAGGACGGCCGGCGGTGACCGGATCCACGCGCCGCCGGCCCTCCGCCCCCTCCCTCTGCTCCCCGACGGCCTCTCCATGGCGGGCGGCAGGCGGGCGAGGCGTCGGGCGATCGCGGTCCACGATCCGCTGGAGCCGCACGTGAGGCCACTCGACCTCTCCACTCCCTCCCTCTCTCATGGTGCAAGGGTGTGCGGTCCTCGGCCAGGCGTCCCCAGCGACGTGGCCGCCTCCTCCTCCAGATCTGGCGCGGCGACTACGGCGGCGGCCCTCGGCTGATCTCTGCAGGCGTGGCGGAGGCCGGCGGATCTGAGTCGCTCGATCGCCGTGTCGCCGCCCCGGCCGGCGGCGATAGATCGTGCTGGAAGGAGCGCGGGAGCAGGCTGCAGCGGCGGTGGAGCGAGCTGCCGCACTGGATCTCGCATCTCGGCGCGCCGTAAGCCACCGCCGGCGCGGATCTTGGCTTGGTGGGGCCAAGGTTCTAGGCGAGCTTCCGGGCGCGCCGCTCCCGCCAACGCCTCTTCCTCCCTTCCTCTCGCCACGGGCACTGCCGCTCGCGCCCGGGCCGCGTGATTGCCTGGGCGGATCCCACGAAGACCGGGGGTGTCGCGAACGCCCCGCAAGCAGACGTGGAGAGGAGGGCGCCGAGCACGAAGAGCCGCGGCAGCCTTGTCGGCGAGGAGGAGGAGGCCGCTCAACGCTCGACCCGCCACGGCAGGCCGCGCTGCCGGGCGGGTCGTCTTGGCCCAACGTGCAGCTTCGCTTGACGTGCCGGCGCCTCCTCCTCGACCCCGACCTTCCGGTCCCGCGCGGCAGCGCCTCGGCCGGCGCCCGGCGTCGTCCGTCGCCAGCATCCTCTCCGCGATCTCCGCGGGCGCCGCGTCCACCTCCCGCAGCAGCGCCTCGACCTCCGCGAACACGGGGTGGCCGTCGGCGGCGGCGGCGACGCCGTGGTACGTGGCCGCGAGCTCCTTGAAGGCGCCGAAGCCGCAGTAGCCCATGTGGATGTGCTTGTCCATTCGGCCCAGACGAAGCAGCGCGGGGTCGAGCCGGTCCACGTGGTTGATGGTAAAGATGAGGATGCGCTCGTGACCGCCGACGCCCGGGAGAACGGCCACCGCCGGAGCATGCTACAACCATTTTTTTTTCTTGATTTGTTTTCTTCTTTCGTTTTCTGCTGCTCTGATCTGGGGATCTTATCCATTTCTAATGGTGCTGTTGCTCGCCATCCATTACCCCCTCCCTTCAATCTTTGCATAGTTTGCCTGTTGATTTGGTGGATTCTTTTTATTAATTTTTTCAATCCTTTTCGGGCTCACGTTCTTGTTTCTTGGTTCTTATCCGTTCAATGTTCAGAATCCAAAAAGGAGATGGGTAACATTTCAGATTTGCTTTTGTTTGTAGGAATTTGTGATTTCTAGTTTTGTGCAGAAGGAGAACAACATGAATTTATTTTTCTTGTATTTTACTAGTGTAATTGTTCACAAAATCATGTCACGGTACATGGCGTGTGCAAATGAAAAAAATCGATCTCATCTTTTGTTTTCCCCTTCTAAGTTCAATTTTGCTCTTCGGTGGACGTGTACATCAAATTGGCCGGGTCGGTACGCGGGCTGCACAAAAGGATTGGATATGAAGGAACGTGCGTGGCGGCCAGAATCGTTCGGCGCGGACCGTGATAGGACCAACATCGCAGTGTGACCCACCACGTACAGGGCAGGGCCAGCATCCCTCAGCCTTGTGGAGTCACGCGCGGCGCGGGAAGTCAAAAAAGTGTTCTGCCACTACGCTGCAGGTCTGACGCGTACGCAATATTTTAGCTGGGAATACAGGGGAGACGCTCGGGGGACCGAAGGAAGGCAGGGATCAAGGACGGATCTGCGGCCCAGATAGACCGAATCATGACGACGTGTCACCAAACAGTATTTTCGGAAAGGGAGGGATTATTCCTCCGCCCTTTTTCTCCCCCCCACTGTGCTGGACTGCTGGGTGCTGACGACCACCCGGTGACGTCGGTGACATGACGCCATCGTCGTTCAGGCCACGGATTCCGGCGCAGCGCCGGCCAGTGCATGGGTGTCGGCTTTCCCGGCCTGCTGCTAAAATGATCGACAGAAGAGCGAGGGAAGACGCGTGGGGCGCGCGCCAGCTGCGGCGGCCTGCGGGCGTGCTCGACACGACGCCGGGTCGCCGACCGGCGAAGCCGGAGGGCAGAGAGGACCCCGCCGCCGGCTGGGCTCTCCACGACACGATCAGCTTCACGTGGCCGCGCCAGGCGCTTTGCGCCGAAAGCAAAGCATCGATCGGACATCAGCGCATGGCAAAGCGCGACATGCATGTACCCGGTGACACACGCGGTACCATTATTCCTTACTGCGAATCATGGCAAACATTATTTCAAACAAAAAATCATGGCAAACCCAGACATTAGCCGGCCGGTGGAGTGAAGTGACGGGCGCGCGGGCAAGGACAACGGTCCCTTGTGCAGACTCGCATCGATCGTCCGTAAATTTGCACTTATGGATAACTTTTTTATGAGAGAAGAAATGTGATGATGTTTTTGCATGAATACTGTCAATTTAATTACTAATTAGTATTCTTTTAAACATCTAAACAGGGTCCGAAGAGAGATGGAACGGGTCAACGGCGGGCTAGTGTGCACAAGACACGTTTTACTAGCTTCGTGTAGAATTTCAACTCCACGTTTGCAACGCAGCAAACGTGCCGCATGTATTTTTCGTGACGACATCAAAACCGACGTAGTTGGATGCCGTAAGCTATTGCGAACGAATTCATTTTTTCAGAGGCCAAAGTTTGATTTTAGGACGACCCAAACTTTAGATGCAGACTAGCAGCGCCGGCCCTATGATTTTGAGGACCCTCTGGCGAAGTCAGAGCGAAGACCCCTCTGGTGTCAATGCGGACGGCGGCAGCCGGGCGGCGCGATCTCGATTGGCCGATCAGGCGATCACGGGGCCCAGTCGAGTCGGCGCCTCGACGGACGGAGGAGGACATCACGGTCACGCGCGGATGCTCGATCTGCGGAAGGCGGGAGCAATCTCTGCGTCGAGTCGTGCGATGCGATAGCCGATAGGAATAGATGGAAGTGGTGGCCTCTTTCTTGGGCCAGCATAAGGTATTTTTTTTGGGCCAATCTACCTAGGTAAAGGTATCTCATATTTGGGCTCGGGCCCCTTCTTGGCATGGGCCCTCAGCCGGCGCCCAACCTGCCGTCCCCTTTGGGCCGGCACTGCGGACTAGCACTCGTCATCATAGTATCGCTAGGGATTTATAATATACTCCACCCGTTCTAAATTACAGATCATTTGATTTTTTTCGACTCTAAGATTGACCGGTCGTCTTACAAACATAGTCAAATTTAAATTATTCTTTAATAATTTTGATTAATAAGACACAACCAAAAAATAAGATATTTTGCACAATTTTTTAAATGAGATGAGTGGTCGAAGTTGAGGATAAAAAAGTCAAACCAATTATAATTTGGAACGGAAGGAGTATATATTTGGATATACCACTGACAAAGTGGACCTACATGTTTGGGAAGATGGAAAGAGGAGAGGGAATCTACCGCGTCACTTCCATTATCCTAAAAATTGTGCAAGATGATTTTCTATGGCCAAGGGGGGAAAGGGGAACTACTAGGGTTGCTTTAAAGTCTAAAGCACTCTCCCCTCTTGTTGTCACTTGTTGAGCCATCCTCATTGCTTGAATTCTTCTCTTTGTGCAGTGACGGGGAAGCTAAAGGATGGCGGAAGAGGATGACGTGAGGTACAGCTTCACAAGTGATTCCACTTCTACGTGTGCATGACGTCACTTTAAAAACAACTTTGTAATTTATGAGGGGACTAAATTCGACAGCATTGATAACTTAGAGGCTGAAGTTTTCCCGTTTTAATTTTCAACTTCAGAACAAATCTTGGAAGTCAGAAATAGTTGGAGGAAAAAATAAAACTTTTTCGTAAATGTATTTTTTTGGGAGAAATAAATGTTATTATATTAAGAACTTGGGTATTCCGGAAACCATACAGGCCCGGCCCAGAGATGTCAGGCGTCAATGTACAACTGGAGGAGGAAAAATAGCGTGTGTATCCGAAAGAGTAGAAGGCGGCAGCAGCAATGAAGCATTGTTACATAGGGTTGAGAGTTGTAGAACTCAACGCTTGACATATCAATTCTAAGATCCATCTAATTTCGAAAACAACAAAATCACCTTCAACAGACGGTAAGAAACAACTTAAGATCAATGCGCGCGGGCGACTCTTTGCCATCGCGATTTCCATCCGTTTTTTGGCGCCGCCGTCACGCTTCCCGGCACCTCCTTTTCTCTCGCGGGCCGCGCGCCTTGTTTTCTCCCACGGCAGGTCTTCCTATCGTCCCTGGACGCTTCTTTTTTTCCCCGCGTGATGGCCGGTGGAGTACGTGTACGTGAGGGTCGGCGTATGGTGTGCCTGCTCCTTGCCTCCTTCTGCCACTGCACGTGATGACCGACGGGAACAGCAAAGCCTTGCGCCCCGGCCAGGAGATCGCGACGGCGCGGCCTATGGCGCAAGCGTGTCTGCCAGATCACGGGCTCACGGCTCGCAAACAATTTTGGCGCGGGGAAGGAAGGATAGCGGGAAAAACATCATGGGCCCAAATAAATTTTGTTTTGCCAAGTGAATCACGAGGAACTGTTGGAGGTGGACAATGTTTTCATTTGTCATAACATTTGGAGAGTTGTCAAAATCCAAGATTTGCCAAACAAATTATGTCAAACTGTTGGAGTTGCTCTAAGCTGTCAGAGTGATCCGACAGGATTTTAAAACAAACACATGCTTTGTTACATAGTTTTTTTTTTACGCCCATTACATAGTTACAGCAGTGATCTGGTAACGACTAGCTATCGAACCCATCCGTGTTCGTGGACGGAATGATTAGTTTGATTTAAAAAAGTAATAAATCAGGGTTAAAAATGGAGTTTCCTGATCAAAGCGAAATCTAGCATGAGAATCTTCCAAGCAAAGGTGTTCGATTCGAGACAATCTCCTTTTTACGGTCAACGCGGGTCACCCCTGCGCTGCGACGCGGCGACCGAGCTTCCTTCCTCCGCGCGATTCATCAGCGGCATCGTCTTCGTCGCGGTCGTCGGCGGCGGCGGCTCTCGCCCCGGTCACGGCAGGCCGCCTCGCGCCGACGGCGCAGCCCGTCCCCGCGTCGCCCGTGGCCTGACGACTGACCTCCTCCTCGAAGTCCTCCATCCGGAACGCCGGCCTCCACGGCGCCTCCTCCTCCCGCGCCCGCTTCCTCCCCCGGCCGGCGGCCGGCGGCAACCGGCTCTCCCCGACGCGGTACAGGCCCCTCAGGGCCCGGATGTTGGCGAGCAGCGCGTAGAACGTCTCCACCTGCTCGTCGTCGTCCTCCTCCTCCCGCCGCTGCTCTGATGCGCCGCCGCGTACCCGCCGGCAACACCACCAGCAGCAGCAGCAGCACGCAATGGCACCGGGCGGTGGTGGTGCTCGTGCTCCACCGGCGTCACGGACGCCCGCCGCCGGGTCGTCGCGCCGTCGCCGTCGACGGCGGCGTTCCGCGGAGGCTTCCTCCCTTCTCCAGCTGCGTCGCCCATCGCTGGCGCCTGGTGGGTGGAATTACGAAGGAAATGGGACGGGAGTGTGTGGAAAGCTCCACGGGGTTGGTGCGGTTGGCGAACGGCGCGACTGGGGAGTGGTTAAATAGGGACACATGGCCGCGGTATGCAGTGCACTACTCGATCTGATACTTCTCGTGTGAAGTGTTAAGACATGAATTTATTACAGAACAAGAACATGTAAGATCAGAGAATGAATTAATAAATCAGGTGTGGTAAATTTCGTTATGGTAGAATGAGCTTTTGACCGGCCGCTAGTTTATTTACACCTTGATGTTACTGGATTCATATTTGAAAAATAGACAGTTCCTCGTATGCTTGAGGATTTTAGAAGTCGTCCGTCAGTCCACAGGCCACTCCGTAGCTGCTTCGCCCGCCGGCCAGGAGGCCCTTCACCAGCTGGAGCTTCCCCACGCCGTCCGCTCCCTCAACGCAGCGTCGAAGGGCTGGAGCTTCCCCACGCTGTCCTCTCCCTCAGCGCGGCGCGACTGCACCCCCATCCCTTTTGCGTGACGCGGCTGGACGGGGACGAGATCCGCCGCCGGGCATCTGCTCAATTTCCGACTCCTTCCGCGGCAGCCGAACTTGTCCTTCTCCAGGAAGACTACCGGCGAGTCGAGCTGCCGCAAAGCGGTCCGGTCTTTGCTGTGGTTTTTTTCCTTCTTCCCAGTCTATTCCTATTTCCTAAGTGCTGCAGTAGGAGAAGCCAGGATGCGTAGTTACAGAACTGCCTCTCTTCACGTTCCATCAAAAAAACAGAGAAACCTCGGTTCTTGCTGGTTCCTTTCAAGACGGTAAAAAACCTCTTGAAAAATTCTCATAAAAAACCTCTTGAAAAGAATGGAGCAATTAGTAAAGGCATGTCCCAACGAAAACGTGCCTTCAAATTTAGGCAGAGAGATTATATATTTCTTTAGATCGATATAAATTCGTGATAATGGCTCTTGCTAATGACCATCACCATGACGTACAATCAGGGCAGCAATTTGACAAGGACAAATAAAGAAAAAAAGTGGAATGGTACAATTAATCTATTTGGCAATTGGCATGTACGCATATCTTTTTTTTCAAGAAGAATGCATTTTATGGTGGCTTCTGAATGTATTTGTTGCTAGTGCATTTGCATTGTAGCATTTTTTTATAGAAAAGATTTCCTGCTTTGGCATGCGTACAAATACAAGCACCATCACGTAAAACATTCAACCAAGTTCATATTAATGTATAAGAGCATCTCCAAGAGCTCTTGTATATGTGATGAGTTAGCTAAAAAACTTTATCAAGACTCGGATCCAACAGACTCTGTATTTTACTCAGCTAGCTATCCAGTTTTCTATTTCCTCCCTCTCACTAGCCAAAAAAGAAGACCTCTCTCACTAGTTATCTTGTTTTCTATTTAGAGGAGTTGTTGGATTCCATCATCTTTTTTGCTAACTATTTCATTTTACATAATAATTAAATTAGAATTTTAGCTACTCATATAAACAAGAGCTCTTGAAGATGCTCTAATGAGATAAAGCAAAACGAAACATACTCCTGAATTATACATATGCCATCATTTTTTACCCCTGTTCCTGTGGTTGGTAGGGTCTTTATTTATTTCATTTTGTAAAATCAAGTCGATCCGTGATAGGGGTGGGCATTCGGTCTATTCGGTCATTTCGGTTCGGTCTATTCGGTGTTTGAAAATTTCGGGTTTTAAAAAATGAGGACCGAAATTTTAGAAATACATAATAGGAACCGAACCTGAATAGACCGATTATTTCGGTTCGGTCTATTCGGTCCACCGAATTACCCGAATTTTCATAGGTATCCTTGTCACCTTTCAAAATTCTATGATAGAAATTGAAATTCCCAACTCATTTCAAGTTTATGGATTTAAGGACTACTCTACGGAAGTAAGTAACTAACAAGTTCATGGAAAAAAATTAAAATAATTTAAAACATGAAGTTGTAACGTTGATAGTCTGATTGAAAATACACAATTATATTGAATTTCGGGTTATTCGGTCTATTCGAGTTATAGACCATAGGAACCGAAACCGAACCCGAATTTTGAATTATAAAATTATCAGGACCAAACCCGAAACCCGAATAGACCGACAATTCGGGTTATTTGGGTTCGGTTCGGTTTTCGGGTTTCGGGTTCAAAGTGCCCATCCCTAATCCGTGATTGTCATCAATTGAGTCTCTTTCTCTCTCTCTGGAGGACATGTGTTAGTAAGTCCATTATTATCGGCTCCTCCGTACGGATATCTTGTTGATCTCAGGCCCAGAAGCAATAATTGGGCCAGGGGAAGAATCAACACTACCAAATATTACTTGCAGTCAAGTGTTAGCAGAGTCAGAGATGCGGGCCCCAAAAACAATCAAATACTCAAAGAATATAGTATTGATTTTGGTCTAGATGTATATAACTTTTACCGTATATTAAGACACAATATATATCTGATGCATATAAAACGGAGAGGTCAATGTCACTTTTTGCAAACAAATGGTAACAGGATGGAAAGAGGACTCATAACAGCACCAGTGGTAATCGTGACGGATACTGCTAAGGGCTTTCGTTTCTGTAGGATTCAATCCGACTGGAAAGGATGGATATACTAAAAAATTATGATAATTACTATAGAGAGTCAGATTTATTTCGGATTGGCAACTAGTTTACTTATAATATGTGCACCAAGAGACCCGGAATTAATCCACTAGTCAAGAGGTGTGTATTCAATCCGACTCTTCGGTCTCTTATTATACCTATCATGATGAGTAAATTAATTCTGGATCCGGAATAAATCTGACTATTTCGAAAGCATGAAAAGAGTTTGGTCGAGGAGGGATACTACAAACTTTCACTACTAGGGAAAGGGGCTTTCGTCCCAGGGCAAAAATAACATTAGTACTGGTTGTTGCCCCGGTTTACTAATGTTGCAAGAACCGGTACTAATGTCCCGTGCCAAAAAGGAAGCGGGTGGAGCCATCTCGTGGCAAACATTAGTACCGGCTCTTATTGAGCACCGGTACTAATGTGAGACATTAGTACCGGGGTTGGATTCCACCCGGTACTAATGTGAGTTAATCGGGTGGAATCAACCCCGTTAATACCCCTCCCAGCGGCGTCTAATCCGCCAAAAAATCCTCACCGCCGTCCCCCACTCGTTTCTCTGGAATGAGATCCTCTGCAGTTAACTTCCCTGCAGTTGAGTCACTGACATGTGGGCCCCAGCGACTCCGGGCCCACATGTCTTCCACCCAACTGCAGAGCCTCAACTGCAGAGGATTGCCGTTCTCTCCTCTCTCCTCTCTCCTTCCATTATTCCACCACCGCCTCTCGCCCTCGGCTCTCCTCTCCGTTCCTCAACTCTCCGTTCTGATCTCCGATCCTTGAAAATTGTAATGGCAGATCTCCAATCCTTGAAAATTGTAATGGCATATTTCCAATTAACCCTATCTTCTTTGCCTTTCTCTTCTCTCTCAGTCTCTAACTCTCAACACTCCGTTCCTTGATCGCGAAGGCGTCGGTGGCCGGGAGGCGGGCGGGAGCAGCCGCGCCACCGCCATGGCGGCCAGCAGGCCGGCGCCGCCGCCAGGGCCGGCGAGCAATGCCGCCTGGCCGGGCGAGCCGGCTGGTGCGGGGAGTTCTTGTGTTCGGATCTGAGAATTTTCTGTCTTGCAATGTGATTTTTTGTGTAAATTGCAAAGATGTTGTGATTGTGAGATGTGTGTGATTGTGAGATTGATGTATGTGATTGTGAGATTTTGTGTGAATGTGCTGTGAATTTGTGAATGTCATATGAATCTTGTGTTTTGGATGAGATGAGGAAAGAAATAGGAAAAGAAAATAAAAAGAAAATAAAAAAAAGAAGAGAAAGGAGAGAGAACAGACGGAGCGGGAGGGTGACGGACGGCGACGGCAGGTGATGCATTAGTACCGGTTTTGCGATCCAAGATTAATGTCTTCACATTAGATCGGAAGAATAACAACCGCTTCAAAACCCATTTTCTCTAGTAGTAGTGTTTGTTCATTTTGTTTTTACCGCTTTTCTCCTCTCCTCGCTGACGCTGAGTGTGAGTGAAAGAGGACGAATTTGCTTGCTGGCGTCAAGTGATTAATAATTAATTAACCGGCCATCAAAATCACGCGTGCCGACGCAACGGTGTGTGCGTCATGCTGCCGGTCCCTACCCTATGGTCGCCGCGCAGCCAGGAAGCGACGGCAACGGCGAGGCCTCCGAATTACCAGCGGCGGTCTTGCGCTTATTACGCCAGGCGACGGCGACGTCCCGCGGACGGACGGACGGGGACGAGACGACGAAGAAATTAGACAGAGCTGTAAGCCTGTAGGGAGCCTGCTGTGATGGCGTCACGGCGGTGGCGTCAGCGCGATGGTGTCACGGCGCACGCGCGCGGCCGGCGGAGCCATCGAGGCCACGCCCACGGGTCACCCGCCGTGCGCGCGCCCGGCCGCGGGTCGCCGGCCTTTGAGTTGAGTTGAGCCGCAGGCCGGAGCAAGTGGCGGCCGTACGCGCGGCGCTCTTCCACGGCGCACGTAGCGCCCGTGAGGCGACCGGTGGCCGGTGGTCCGCGACGTGTTCCGTTGCTTGCTTGCTGCTCCTCCTCCTCTCGTGGTGTCCTGTTCTGTGCGTGGGTCACGGTCGCACGGGCGACACCAGGGGACGGTGCGTGCGACCCGGCAAAACACGTACTACGCGGGGGGGCTCTGATTCGGCTCGGTCTCGCTCGCTCCGTTCCGACCACCTATTATTCTCATGAAAACCGACCGATCGGGGTCCCCAGCCTATGCAATGTGTGAACGCGCCGGACCAAGAGCTGAAATGGTCTTTTTTCCACTGCTGCTACAGTACGGTGTGATGGCACGGCGGTTCACGTTCAGCCAGAGTCCGTGAATTCTGACGCGCTAGGATGGAAGGGAATATTCAGGGGGTGGATCGGAGCTGGGGTTGGCGATTGGATTGTAGCGCTGGTCCTGGTTAAAATGTCCCCCAGTACTCCTGTCAAGCAACACTGTAGCAGTTCGTAAGCAATGGCTACAGTATATATATTTTTTTGAAAGTATAGCAGGAGCACTGCTAATTCATATAAAAGGAAGCAAGCAAAGTCTTACAAGTTGTTATTACAAAAATAACTGGAAAACACCTCACACAAAAGGAAAGCAACACTAAGAAACTGACAAAAACTCAACACCCCCACATGCAGCTTGCCTAATCCTGACCTCCTCCTTAATCGCCACCAACACACGAGACGGCAGCGAAGCTAACCCATCAAACACCCTTCTGTTGCGCTGCCTCCAAATATTTCAAGCCGTATAGAGGGCTATAGTATTTTTTCCTTCCATTTTAATAGAAGAGAGAAAAAAAAAGCTATCTTTTGTTCAAGAAATAGTCTTATATATGCACACATTTCGATGTTACTTGTGTGTGGAGTCATTTATATTATGAGCTATGTATTAAGAGACATATCGTTGAAATGTTGGCGTTTAGAGTGCTTAGAGCTCGTACCATTAGAGATGCCCTCAGCAAAGGACTGACACCGACACACCATTTCCCAACATATTTTCTCTTCTATAATTTTTTCACTCGATAATTTTGTGAGATGATTTTTTAAGTCTAATTAGTTCATGATTTGACAATGTTATGTTACTGTAAATATGTACTAACAACATATTAATTTAAGTTTATACCCATCTCACGAGTTTCATGCGAGTTCTGTAATTATTTTTTTATTAGTATCAGAATACTCCTTCCGACATCTCATGAAACATCCGATGTGACACCACAAAATTTGTCACTTCTGAATCTAAACACAACCTCAGTACTTGTGGTAGGATTTTCAAAAAAAGTAAAAGTTACAAGTTTATTCTCCGGCGGTAGGTTGGGCTGTATCCGGTCAAAAATGGCAAAAGTGACTTAAAAATCAACCCAAATTAAATTAAATCCCACAAGTGCTTTCCGTTGGCATCGCTCCCGTTTTGTTTACCCTTTGGCAGGCATTTCTGGTCTTTGTCTCCAACCAGTTGGGCGGTCCACCGACGCTGTATTGAAGCTTGATGTCCAAAACAATCTCATGATTGGAGGCACTAATAAATCATGGAAAGCAGAGAAGTAAGCATCCTGAACCCACTATTGTCATCGATCTAACACCCCATCGTCTTTGATTCAAACCGAAACAAGAAGCTCAAATGGCCGGGCGGTCAATTGTCATCGACCTAACACCCATTGACTCATGAGGCAAGTTCAGAATTGTTTTTTTGATGCAAATAGTTAGAGTCATATCGCTCAAAGTATTGCTGCGCTACGGGAGCATCTGCTACTGTTCATGAACAGGCTCTCGGCACATGTATTTATTGCCGACCTGCGTACACTACCCGTCAGGGGCAAATCCAGCACTGGGTCGGGGGGTTTGGAGCCCTTCTTGCCGCCGGTGCCATCATAGGAGCCCCACCGAAGCCCCGCAGGCTGGAGGAGGAAGAAGATGTTGGAGAAGCGGGAAAGAGAGGTTTGGAGGTAGAAGAAGGCAACATCAACCCCTCCTAAGCTCCAATTCTAGCTTCGCCACTGCTACCCGCAACCTGACATGAAAAGTTGAACAAAATATATACTCCTTCCGTTTTCAAAAGAGTGTCGCCATTGATTTTCGTGCTACAAATTTGACCGGATTTGTAGAAATACGTGTAACATTTGTATCTTCAAATAAATTTGTTAAAAAACTAGATTCAAATATCTATCTAACTATATTAATTTTGCACCATAAATATATATATAATGCATCAAGTCAAAATTGTTTATCTGGAAGCGAAAATGACACTCTTTTGGGGACTGAGGGAGTACATCTGATGTGTCATATAATCCATCAAAGGAGAACATGGTATCACAAAATTGGTTAGATGACACAAAGAGGTTTAGGATCATGTCCTAATAGCTTCATGTAAAAAAATTCAAAAACCATGCTACCTAAGATGTCACCAAAATTATACTTTTCAAACCTTAAAACTGTTAGGCTAAATTTATTAGTCCCCTACAACTCCAAGAGACTAGCTATCTTAGCTGACTAGCTAAAAAATGAAAAAAATCAACAAAAAATATTTCAACAGACTAGTCAAACACCTCGCTAGCTATCCTCGCTAGCTAAATTTGTCTTATAATAAAGATGGCTAGCGCCCTCTAGCTATCATTCATGGAAAAGAGGTGGGAGAAGAGATAAGGTATGACACGTGACTAGTTGTGGGATGGTGATCGTTTTAGCTAGACTGTTCGAAAAAGAGGAAATATAGAGAAAAAATACTAACTAAATGACTAGTTAAATATGAATTTAGCTAGTCTAATTTAGTGAATCTCTTGGAGTTGCTCTTACCACCCCTAGGCATGTCAAAGATTCTGTGGTCGAGATCATCGGACAGGCAGACTAGCGAACAAGCTACTAGGTATATTTGCAAATGTCATAAAAATAGTATTCTAACTGATTTGGTTTGGAAATTCCATGAATATTTCTATTGAAAATGACGATCATGTTTGCTATTGGGGTATTACTCCTTTTTTCGGTCTTTATTTTTTCTTGCAATGTCTATAATGTTTTTTAGTGATGCACGAAAGAATAACAACAGCAGAAAAAAAGATGTCCATGTAAGATCATTACCACACAACAAACGAAAAAAAGAAAAAAATTACGAAAAACAACACCGCGTAGGTTAAATTGAAGCATCAACACATGCCGAACTGAACTCAACTTAAATGACCCAAACAAGCCTGCTAGTGTGCCATGACACTAAAATCTTATATATAATTAATTATACATGACGGAGTTAATGACAACACATGATACATGTTCTCTAAAACACAATTAACAACATCACCATCATCATCATAAACACGAAATCCGTGCAGTTGGACTATCTACTGCCTGGACCGTCAACTACCAACACACCCGCGCGGCGCGCCTTGTCCAGCGGCCGGCGGCGACCTTTTGCCTCCACGACCTCGCCGCTCTCCTGCTCCACGGCGCCGTCCGTCGTCGTCGTATCCCTCCGCGCCGCCGCCGGCCGCGCCGCGCAGCAGCTGCTGCTGTCCCTCTTCGCCACCTTCACGTCGCGGCACGGGGCGGCGTCAGACTGGACCTCCTCGAGCTCGAAGTCCTCCA
The DNA here is from genome assembly GCA_022644695.1 of Cenchrus purpureus. Classification (NCBI taxonomy): domain Eukaryota; kingdom Viridiplantae; phylum Streptophyta; class Magnoliopsida; order Poales; family Poaceae; genus Cenchrus; species Cenchrus purpureus. The sequence continues at coordinate 46,475,592 of CP053461.1, forward strand.
TCCTGAACGCCGGCCGCCACGGCGGCTCGGCCTCCCGCGCCCGCTTCCTCCCCGACGCCGTAGCCGTGGCGCCGGTGCCGACCATGCCCCTCATGGCCCGGATGTTGTCCAGCAGCGCGTAGAACCTCTCCACCTGCGCGTCGTCGTCCTCGCCGCCGGTGCTCGTCTTCACGCCGGTCGCCGCGCCGCTGGGCGAGGACGCCTCCACCTCCACCGCCCGCCGCGTCGCTGACGTGAGCGCGTCATCGGCGGCAGCCGGCGGGGCCTTCTTGCTGAGTAGTGGCGTCGCATCCATCGCGCTTAGATATTTGGCTCGAGAAATTATTGTGTGCAAGAGAGTGAAAGACCGAGGGGAGGGGAAGGAATTGGATCGAAAGGCAGAGTGGAGAAGGACGTCGAGGGCGGACGCTTGTTAAATAGAGGGCCGTTCCGAGGTTGAATTTTTTTTCGTCACTGAAAGCTGATTAATTAAACGTGTCTCATGCTCACAAGTCACAAACTTGACCATTCAGACTTTGTGGTCTTTTGTTTTTGTTTCAGATTTAAAATTGTCTACTAGTACGTTTTGTATTATTTTCATTTGAGTGTGGATATATCATATATCGAACTCTCACACCTCTCACACACCTGCGTCACGCTCGGAAGTCTGAAAAGACCTGGTCCATGAGTAGATTGTTTTAGATTTTCTAAACATAGTAGTGTATATCTAGATAAAAAGTCAAAATGACGTGCAATTGAAATGGAGGGGTAATACTTTTTGTAAGACGAGATAAGCTCTTTAAAAGTATATTTCAATTATTAATTTTTGTTACAAGTACTGTTAATAATCTACAAATGCTCTAAAAAATCTGAATACACTAGACATGACAACAATATGACTAATGGTTGATAAAGATATAAAGCTTGAGTTTTCCTTAATAAAAAAAGAAGGCGCCTTACACTAAAAGCAAGGATCACATTTTAGCAAAAAAAAAAAAAAAACTAGACGAACGACCTAGCATCTATAAGAGTTTGCCAAATTTTACTTGGCAAATTTTGTGTTTTGCCAAGGATATGCCAAGTAAAAAAAGAGCTTATCTCCAATAATTTTGGCATAATTCACTTACCAAATTCAGATCTAACTTATATCAGGAACCTTGAGAGAGAAACAAAATTATGTTATGCCCTTTCACCTCTTGAAAAAACTTACATCAGGAACCCCGAGTTAGAAACAAAATTATTTTTATGTCCTTCAACGGATGCGCCGCGGATACTAGCCAATATATGCGCGCGGAGGGGAGGGATGTCAAGTTGCTATTGATGTCAAGTTGTTTTGCCAAACTGTTGGATACTAATTTTTCATGTTTTTCCAAAATTAGATGGATGCTAAGCTAAGAGAGCAAACTGTTGGAGTTGCTAAGAGCATCTCCAGCAATTTGCCAAAATCGAGTTATCATCTTTGATTTTTGGCAAAAATGTTAAAAATACTCCTCCAAGATTTTGGTAAAAGACTGGGACATTTTTCGCAACTTGGGAAAAACCACCCTTCAGTGCGTAAATATACATGCGCGGCGCGTGCTTGGCATCGTCATTTCTAGACAAGTGAGAGAGTGAAAAAAGAAATAAATAACAGAGAAGTGATCCTGATGTAAGTTTTCAAAAGGTGAAAAGACATAAATACAATTTTAATTTATCTCTCAAAGTTCCTGATGTAAGTTAGATCTGAGTTAGATAAGTGAATTACGCCAAACTATTAGAGATGAGTTCTTTTTTTACTTGACATATCTTTTAGAAGTTGGCAACAGAAGATTTGCCAAGTAAAATTTAGCAAATTTTTAAAGATGCTCTGACTAAACTCAACTATGTAATACCGACAAAATATGAGCACACGCATGACATACAGCCTAGTAGCTAGGAATTATACACGTTTTGATCCTTTGCAAACTTTGTCAAGTTACCTCGCGAATCACGATCCAATTAATGTGAATCGGTGAGTGGTAATTAACGAGTTCAGATTGGTCCTACTATGTACACGGTTTTTAAAATCTTCTCATGTTGACATGGGCTCAGTCAAAATATACACATTGAGCGTCTACCTTAAAATCAAGACTGGCACACCGGTCTTCCAAGAACAGCAGTATCCAGTAGGCCGCCGGAGAAATGCGTTTACTTTCCAGGGACACGCCAGCGGTCGCCTTTGTTTACCGAAGATCCGAGGCTGCTGTTCTCTCTCTCTGCCAGGTCCGAGGTCTTTTCCTTTTTTTTAGCCGGGCCTGACGAAACTGCCCCTCCGCCAGTCTGCCCCACCGCCCCCACGGCCACGGGTCGGTGGTGGGGGCAGAGTGGGCAGAGCACCACGAGAATCCGTCCAAAGTCACGACGTGCGCAGTGGTTGCTGGCCTCGACGGGTGGTGTGGGATGGGAATTGGGAAAGGTATGCGCAGGCGCCGGTCCTCGTCGCGGGTGACGTCGGGGCCATGACGCAAGGCTTGCCAGCGGAGGTGGTGTCACGGGGCTCACGGTCACGACACCCGGAAGCCGAAGGCACACGGACACTGGTCGCCTTGCTCCTGTCTAGGGATGGCAGCGGTCGGGTACGTGCGGGTAAAGCATTTACCACCCGCGAGCATACCCACGCCGGCCGCCTCGCGAGCATACCCGCGGGCGAAAAATCTTGCCCGTGCCCGCACCCGCACCCGGCGGATATCCACGGGTATCGGGTTTACCCGCACCCGCCGCCGCTGCCCTTCCCCACGCTGCCGCTCCTCGCCTTCCCACGCCGCCTCCTGCGCGCCGCCTCTCCCGCGTGCCTCCGCCAGCAAGCCCGCGCCCACCGCTGGCCGCGCCTAGCTCCCTTGTCGTGGCCGCCGCCTCCTTGTCGAGGCCGGCGCCAACCGCCGCCGCCCCCGACGTGGCTCGGACTGGGGCCTCGCGTCGGCCGGCCCAAGACGGGCGCCTTTCTTCTTCCGCCTGGCGCCTGTGCCTGCCCGCGCCGCCCGAGGAGATCCGCTGACGGGAGTGGAGTGACCGACGGGAGTGGAGCCGGGAGGGGGGCTGCGGGCGCAGGAGATCCGCCGACCGAGGAGATCCGCGCCGCGCCGCCGCCGCCCGACGTGAGAGAGGCGAACTGGAGAAGAGACTGAGAGAGATGAGAGATGTGGGAGGCGGCGCCGTGAGATGGGCACTACTGGGCGCAGAGAACTAGGTTTTTGTTGGGCCTTGGGCCGAAAGACATGTATTGGACTTCCCTCACCTAATATTTTGATGGCCTTTTATGTTTAAACGGGTAACGGGTAATACCCGCGGGTGAAGTTTTATGCCCGTTTGGTGCCCGTGGGTGAAGTTTTCTACCCGTACCCGTACCCGCAGGTGAAATTTCTTAACCATACCCTTACCCGTCGGATCGGGTATCCGCGGATACCCGCGCCCGCGGGCAAAACTGCCATCCCTACTCCTGTCCTGGCCGCCGAATAATATTCAGGCCGTGTTTGGTTTAGAGGGCAAAAAGTTAATCTCTCACTGTTCACACATTTGATTGTTAATTAGAGGTATTACATGAAGTTAGTTTACAAAACTACCTTCCAACCTCAGACTAATTTGCGAGAGGAATCTAATGAGGACTTTAACCGCATGATTAGAAGATGATTACTGTAGCATTTTTTAGCAAATCAAAAATTAATTAGACTCATTAGATTCGTCACGTAAAGTTATATTCATCTGTGAAAAAGTTTTGTAAATAAATCACATTTAGTACTTCATGTATTCAAGATTCCTCGCAAACAAATGTGATATGGCGCGTAAATGGTGGAACGAAATGAGATCACAGTTTTTTTTTAATCTTTGTGCTTGTGATTGAGCCACGGGCGCCGAGGATGCAGCGAGCTCGAGCCCCCCCTCCTCCTGATTTGGTGATGATGTGCCATGCAGACTGCGAGTTGGAGCTGAAGCTCAAGAGTATGTGGCTTATGGTGCGTTCGTACCGATTCACCCAACTCAGCTTCTCCACTGCCGCGACACTGTAGCGTGTCAAAGGAAGCAGCGGTGGGTGAGTACTTCGCTGCTCCTCCAACTCTTCGTCGTTTTGTGAGAGGGAGTAAGATGAAAGAGAAACTGAATCAATGAATAATTACGCTATAGCACGTGTGTAGACGCATGTCAGATGGAGCGGAGCTAAGTGAATCAGTACCAAACGCACCCTTAGGGTCCGTTTGGTACAATGGTCAGAATGATACTCCATGCACATATGTTGGTGGAAATGGATTCTCTGATGAATCTGAAATTGTTTTGGAAAAACGTTGGCAAAACAATTTCTCCTGACTGTGTAAAGGGTGAAATGTCCATAATACCTTTTCCTATTTTTTATTTCTTTTTCCTCTTATTTTTACTTTCCTTTTTCTTCTCAATTTTTCTTTTTTTATTTTCCTCTCCCTTCCTCCTTATCTCCACCGCATCCCGATCCCACCTTTTTTTATCCATTCGCATCGCTGCATCGGTGCCGTCGCCCCACCTCGCCGGCGATCTCCCCCGCCACCTGCACCGGCCGCCTCCCACCTCTCCCTGGCCTCCCTCACGCTGGCGTCGAGCTCTCCCGGCCGGGGCCTCGCCGTCGTCATGGAGGCGGCCGCGCGGAGCTCGGCGACCGGCCAATCCATGGAGTCGGCCTCACGCGGTGCTCCCCGGCCGGCCATGGAGGCCGCTCGCGCAGAGCTCTCCGTCCGGCCACCGGCCCTCCTCTGCGCCACCTCCTCCGCGCGGAGCTTCCCGGCCAGTCATGGAGGCAGCCCGCGGGGAGCTCGCTGGCCGGCCATGGAGGCGGCCCGCGCAGAGCTCGCCGGCCGGCCACCGTCCTTCCTCTGCGCCTCCTCCACCGCGCCACCCCGAGCTCATGTAGCACCTCCGCCCACGCCGCCATCCTCCTCCGTGGACGACCTCCATCTTCCTTTGCCCCGTCGCGCCGGCCGCCACCTCCGGCCGCACCGGCCGGCCACCTCCGGCCGCCTGCCTCCACCGCGCTCGCCGTCCGTTCGTGGGACCCTCCCGAGGGCAAAGGACGGAAACGGGAGGCGGCGAGGCGAGGAGCGAACGACGCTCGCTCTCCGAATCGCTCGGTCGGCGGAAAACCGAGCTTCTCCAACGAAGATGTTTTGTCAGACCTTTTGGCAGAGCTTCGCCCGAAGCTGCTCGCGAAGCGGCAGGGGAAGTCCTGCCAAACGGATCCTTAGGTAGTTTTTGGCACGGCTCCCACGTCGGCGTCACCAAGAGCCACACCAAAAGCCAATTTGCAAACCCGCTTCACGAGCGAAGCACCAGCGAAGCTCTTTCGATTTTGCACTGGATGAACGGAGCTCAGCTGTCCTCTGTGCTGGCTGAGCTCTGCCGGATGAAGCTAGGAGCAATTACATTTTCTCTTTTTTTTACGAATCTCCCAAGCTTTATTTTTGTCGGTTGCGCAATAGTAATTTCAGTTAAGCGATAGTTTATATTTATTATTTTTTTCCATTTCATACATGAACTTAAATTATAAACCTAGTATAACCATACGATTCATCTATGCAACCATTAAAATAGCTAGAGGTATATTGGACATTTGACGTCTCATTCATAACAATTAAGGCTATGTTCTTTTGCTCACAAAGGAACAATGAAAAATATTATTTACCCATCACATGCATCACATATTCTCTCACAAGAAAAACTATTTCAGCACTACTCATTTACAACTTCACTATTTCTTTTCACCCAAAAGAACGGATCCTAAGATGAACCTTTCGGTCAAACATTTATCAAAACAGGTTCGGGAGTCCTATATATCTTCCGGAAGATTTTTTTCCTATGAAACTATACCAACTACTAGCCCAACAGTAGCCCACTCACCCACTAAATGCTAACTCTAGATTTCTCTTACCTCTCCCTCACACCCCGTGCGCGCCGCTGCCCTGCCTGCCTGCCGCCGCCGCTGGCAGGGAGCTCGCCGGCGCCGCGGCCTGCCGTCCAGAGGTTGAAGAAGAGCCAAAAAAAAATTTGTTGGAAAAAATGTTACAACATTTTTTAAAATGTTGACAAAAACATGTTAAAAAATGTTGAAACATTTGTTCAAAATGTTAGAACATCGGAGAGAGCTAAAAAATATTGTCCAACATTTTCCGAAATGTTGACGAAACTTGTTGAAAAAATCAACATTTCTGAAAAATGTTGGAACATTTCTTAAAAATGTTGGAGGTGGGCTGGTGGGAAAGGAAGTGAGCTGGTGGAAAAGAAATAAGTAGAAGTTTTAGATGAGCTTTAGACCATCTGCCGTTGCTCTATACCTTTACTCTAAAAGGAATATTCTAGTCACGTCAGCAAGAATGTTTACTCTACATCAGCTTCTCCCGCACTCATGTTACTCTATATATTTGCTCTATACCAACAACCATATATTTTATTCATCCACTTCCAACTACAATCTTTAATTAAAAATAAATTTATACCTCTTTAGGGACTAAAATATAAGTAAATAGTAGTTCTAGGGATTAGGTTGTGAGGAAATATAAATTATAGGGACTAAATTTTAATTACTAAAAAATTAAAGGGTCAAAAAAAACTAAACCTTATCTCTTCCCAACCCACCCATCTCATCCCCACGGGCCACGGCACCCAACCCACCTCCTCTCGAGTCTCGATCCATCTCTCGGTCTCTCCTGATGGGCGATCTCGACGCGGTGACAACCTCCTCCGGCGGTTCCTCCCCATCTCCGGCATCGCTCCTCCCCTCGAGCTCCGCGACCCCTCCTTCCCGCCTCTCTCCTCGAGATCCGACGGCCGCGGCCCCGTCCTCTCCGGCCAGCGCGGCGCAACCCCTCTCTGTCCGGCGGAGGCGGATGACTGACGCTCGTCCTCCCCAGCGGGTCCGTGTCAGCCGACGCGTCCTCTCTTCACCGGATCCGGCGAGGACCAACCAGAGTTGCGGCGGTGGTGCAGACTGCAGAGGGAGGTCCGACGGCAGAGCGGCGGTGCAGAGGTACGCGTGCGCCGGCGACCGCATCCAGCTCGGGCGCGTGGCGTCGCATCTTCTGTTCGTGCGCGCGAGGGAAGAGGTAGTTGGACTACGACTGCTGTGCCGTAACGTCAGGATTACGCTGGCTGTAGCGCGAAATCGATTTTACGCTTGCTTGTCATTGCTTTTGCCGTCGCCCGCTGTAGCACATTTTACGGCATCCTTTGCAGCATGCAGCTTACCGTAACAGGTGCCGTAAGGCAGTGCAGGGTTGCAAGTTTCAACCCTCAACAGGTTCAGCTTGCCTCTGGCCCTGTCTCGGCAGCCCAGTCGCGGTCTTAGCCCGTTTTCTGTGTGGTCTTGCTTGTCCGCGGCAGCGGCCTGATTATCACCCATGCGCCTCAGTGGGCTGGAGTATTTCTTGTTGGGCCGTCTAGGCGGCGGATGCCGCCGCCGCCCAACCTTCCAAGCGTTCTTGTCGTCAAGCTCTCAATGTCTGTCAATAAGAGGCAAAGTTACTACAAATGCAAATACAGCATACAGTATCATTTACAATAGTATATGTTGAAAAGTACAGCACAATGCAAAGTTGAAAATTCCGTTATTGATAAGTTAGCGCGTATCTACACCATATGCCCACCACACAAGACTAACCTCCCCTAAATGTTTGCACATGTACGCACGCGCACACACACACACACACACATCTTTCAGATGAAGCCACGCACACGAAACACGATTACACGATGGTATACCATGCTCTGACACGTCGACACAAACACATTCAGATGAAGCCACACACACGAAACATGATCCATCGCCCACCCAACTCGTCATCGCGTCACATGTCGACGTTGCAGGCGGGTTCGCCCAGCAGCGGCGCCTGCTGAGGCCATAAACCGCCGGCGCCGTTGCTCCCTCCCGGTCCCGGCTTGCGCACGCCGAGCAGCACGTCGCAGCGCGCGTACATGGAGTGCCACCCCCTGTGGAACGGCCCGGACACGAACCGGACGCGGCCCAGCACCACCACGCGGATCGCCAGCACGCCGTACGCCACGTCCGCCGCCAGCGCCGCCGCGGTCCCCGGCGACACGGGCACCGGCGCCGCCGCCCAGCACGGGCGCCACCTCCACGGCGGTGCCGGCGTCCTGCGCCAGCGGGGGCAAGGGCGTCGCGGCCGTCAGGGCTTCCCCGCGGTACGCCGCGTAGGCGGCCAGCCCGTCGTACCGCGCCGCGGACCGCGCGCTCGGGTTGGTCAGCACCAGCGTGAACTGGAACGACGCGGCCAGAGCGGTGGCACCGGCGCCGGCGGTGGTGGCGTTGTAGAGGGCGAGGACCGCGGCGGAGGTGACGGCGAGGGTGGGGTGGGAGGGGCGGTACACCACGTAGAGCACCAGCCAGGTGATGCCGGCCGCGAGGAGGAGCACGAGCAAGGCGAAGCAGAGGGCGCGCCCGCCACCTGCGCCGCCGTAGTAGTAGCTGTAGCGGCGGCCGCGGGAGAGGTCATCGGCGTGGACGCCCTTCTTCCTCCCGCCTCTGTGGTGGTGGTCGGCGGGGTCCGGCGGGAGGTGGTGCTCGGCCATCTGCGGTCCTCGCGCGCGTGCTCTATCTGGGAGGATTCCAGATACAAACTGTGGATATGTGCTGTGTTCGACCGACGACGAGGTTGTTAATTGTAGGCTTTGCGTAGAGCGGCGGACGACGACACGCGCGCGAGGGTGAGGTGGCGCTCGGCCAACACACACCGCTTCGCGCGAAACCTTGGGCGCTTGGTCGGCAACCTTTGGATTGCATGCAGTGCTCCTCTCGATCGAGCTCTCGATGAGCGGCGGGACCGGCTTCCTGCACTGCCCGCCGATCCGGTGCTCATCTCGGAGCCTCGTACGGTACAGGCCGGCTGCCCCAGGTCAGTTCGTCACCTGCATATGCTTGACAGTGTGCGCTGGCGTTGCTCGTGATATGTTGACTGTTGAGTCAAGGAGATTGCTCAAGTAACCTCGAAGATATATTGCAGAGATCTGCAGACTGCAGCCTTTAATTATGTGACTAATCACAAGATTATACCCTCCTCTCAAGCAAGCCTCACAATTTCGCATCGCAAACCGTGTCATCTCTCACATAACACGCTTTCCAATGCAAAAATTTCATCACTTTCACCAAAATTTCACAGATCTAAACGGTGCCTTAGCTCAAAGTAATGCCATCAGCCCACCGTTCCACCACGTGATCAATGTTCGCTGAGAACACGCCCTGGCCATAAGCCAACTCCGAGGCATCCGTTGTTGCCGCCTTTTGCAGTTGTTTTTCTTTTCAACCACTAGATGATACTAGCAAGGACGTACGTGCGTGCCGCACGTGTCTATCCATCCAATATTCCAGTATTCAACGATTTAAATCAACAAGTTTTAAAGGATCTAATAAAATCAAAAAGTTTTTGAATGAGAAGGGGCGAAGGGCTGATGTTGTGTTTGCTGCGGGAGTTGTCATCGGGGCCGTCGCGAACAGCCGCCGTAGATGGATTTAGGGGCCGAGGTCATCGTGGACAAAAAAAATCATCAACAATAAAGATGACCGCCAGCTTGCCGGGCTGATGGGCATGCTCTCCTCAGCTCGTCGTTGCATTGGCCGCCAGTGCACTGCTCTTACCGCTGGCCATGCTTGTACAGCCAGAGTTGTTGTCGTATGGGCCGTCGTGACCAAGAAGATCATGAAGATGGCCGCCGGCTTGCCGGGCTGCCGTCCATGCTGCCCGCTTGCCCGCGCGCAGCTCGTCGTTGCTTTGGTCACTGGTGTACCGCTGCCATGCATGCGTGCTACTGCCATGCGATATGCTGCTGAACATGAGAGCACAATTCCAACTAAGGTCCATCTACGTATACATCGGCCATGCAGCTCCATGCAACACAGGATCACCTAAAGAAAATAAAGAATCTCACAGTGGGCGTGCACGGCCATGTCGTCAGCGGCGAGAAGGTCAGGGATGGCGAGGTGCTTGACGACCATGTGCCGACGAGGTCGTTGGTGCTCCGGCGAAGATCTACTGGCGTTGTTGGAGAAGAAGAGTTTGCAGACGACGAGCGGGTATACGAGCATGGTGGGTCCAACATAGGTACGCGAGGTGGGTAAGACATGGTTGGGTGACAAAACATTACGATTTTGGTAGAAACGTTTCCCAAATTGCAATTTTATGGTTGTATCATGCAGCAATTGGTGGGACCAACGTGAGAATGCAGTGAGCCCAAATTAGGTGAGAAAGATTTTCAATTGTCTTCGCTCCTTATAGTATACTAGTAAGGTGCACGTGCGACACACACGTGTTTTCAAAAACTTATTAAGCACATGTTATTTTTAATAGAACATGTTTAGTAGTACCAATTTCTTTTATTGAACTAAAACTTATTATTAAGTACATTTGTAACCAAAGATTTCTTGATGGTACTAAAAACCACAAAAAATCTCACATATTAAGTTTTCTTGGTGCAATATATAGTACATTCATGCAACAATGCCCCGGTGACACACGCATGTAACTTGTTTACATGATATTTAAAATTTTGATATAATGAAAGAATCTTTTTCACACTCCAGATACAAAATCGATAATAACCGGATCCAAAAATAAGCATAGGTTCAATCTTATGTGTAAACACAAAATAAAATCCCAATTTCTGTTCTCATTACTAATCACTCCCTGTACTAACACTTGATATATAAAAAAGGGATGCAACATTAATGAGATGGTGTGCATTGTTCCAAAAGAATCACAAATCTTTCTTTTCTACCTTCTCTAAATATAATTTTTGCATCTTATCAAATAGTGTATTTTACCATCCCGAAGTTCAGCTGACCAGTCCTTTTACCTGTATAATTGGTGACCTTCCACAAATTAAATTTAACTAAGGTAATTGAATGAGAAGTCATCAATTCACTTACAGTCAAAATCCTATCCATTCAGCCTGAAAAGAGAGAAATAGATGCATCAAACATATACAAGGTGCATGGCTTTCAAATAAAATCATACATTTCCCAGTATCTTTTGGTACAACATGTCGCTGACCAAACTAATAATTTCAAGTTATCAATAGAGGTACAAAGCAGTGCCAGACAGCTGGTCACAGGCCTATATCAGACTTGATCACTAATGCAGTACAAAGCATACACCATCAAGCATGATAGTGCATCTTGCAATGCACGTGATTAATTGGAACTCAACTTATGATCAATTCATAATGGCAAATTGTTAATGTGGGTGGTTTATACTTCATCTATAATACACAATGTGTACAACACTATACAATTAAGTAATTAAATGTGATTAGCCAGTAAAAATAATCAGTTGCAAAAATTAATGGAAAAGGGACTGTAATTATTATGGCTAACATTAAGAGGTTGTGTTCAAAAGGAGAGACCTTTGAAGCTCAAATTTTTTTCAATTTTCCGGTTGACAACTTTTCATAATACGGTAAAAGGAACATCACACTGAACTGTTAGAAACATTAAGCTGGCTACAATTGGAATAAATGTAATACAATTTTAAGAGTACTGAAGTGCATCTTACCATTCCATAATATGAGCACTAAAACATAATCAGAAGGGGTGATGTCGTACCTGCAGGTTCATCAATTAATTACATTATACACAAATTAAGAAAGGATCATGAACTATATAGATTCAGAATATGAAGATTTTCATTCTCAACCCAATTTTTGAGATGAGTAAAAGTTACACCCCTGGGAACTTTTGAAATAGCATCTGGATCACCTCAATAGATAGTATATTATGTCAGTGCAGTTCCTTACCAGATACGGGTAGACTAATCAAATAACAACTTTCAAGAAAACAACAGCAATAGTGCATGAAATCCCAGCATCCTCCCACTCACGATAAATATTCGTTCAAATCTCAATATCATGCAAAAAACAAACAATTATCAAGTTATTGTAATGCAGAATAAGTATTAAAGGTCTTCAGGCGCTCCTTTGCTTCAGGTAGCTTTGCGTATGCGTTACATTGACATGCACGATAGTTCGTGGCAACCGTCTGCCTAGAAGCTCGGCTTGTCGGTGGAGTTGCACTTCTTCCTGATCTCGAAGTCCTTGCCCTCGGCGGGCAGCTTGCTGAGCTTGACCATAGCTTCGGCGAAGTCTGAGTCCTACTCCTTGGACTTGTCCCTGCATCTTGAGCTTGCCGGCGAACGCGCGCGCGCCCAATCAAACCTGAAGAGTACCCTGTTGTCAATAGCGTTGTGGTAGTAGGTGTTGTTCAGGTAGTCCTCGCACCGACGTGTTGGGTGGTACCAACGCCCTTCTTGAACGCGTAGGTCTTGTCACGGATGTCGTTCGCCACCAGCCTCGATCGACCTGTCCCGGCCCTGGCGGCGTTCCAGAGGGCCGTCTGGTACCTCGCGTCGATCTCGCCCCGGGGCGCCGCGAGGCGGTCCCTAAACGACGCGTAGTGCCCGGGAGCGTGTCGTCGCGTCCATGGTGTGCGAGACGACCCCGTCGCGGCAGCCGAGGGGACGACGTAGTCGAGATACCTGATTGCGCCGCGAATAGGCTATACGGGACCTTCCCGTATGGTTCCAGGATCATTAGTTGGAGGACCGGTGTGTGGCGGTTGATGACGGGATGAGATAGGACTGTATGTGGGTACACATGCGGATAAAAAAATCGTGAGTGAGAAAATAATTAGCTTTTTGGCAGAAACGCTCTCTAAATTGCGATTTTTTGGTACTTCATAGTCCTTCCACGCTATCCACTTCCAAAAACATATGACGCGTGGGTCCGGCGTGAGGGGTAAGACGGGCCCGATTTGGGTGAGAAACGTTTTCAATTGTCTTCGCTCCTTATAGTATAGATAGATATCATAAAGAAACAGCTATATGCATTGGTCGATGCAGAGACTGTGATACTAATATATATTCTTTTTTCTAAAAAAAGATGATATATCATAAAGAAATTTAATCCCTTCCTTTTAATTCATTTGAACATTGCCCCATTCGACATGAAGGAAATTTAAACAATTGATTCAAGTATATTAGTGACTGGGTGGAAAAACAAAGCATTGAATTGACATGTATACTTAGCATGTTAGCTTTCTTCTAAGTCTCCATATTATGAATCTAATGCTGATGAAGCGAAACTGACCCAAATACAATCTTGTTTGTGTCACCAAATCCATATTCTCCGCTATCAAGAAAAAAAAAAGAGATTTCACTTCGCGCCTGAGCCCCCCTATAGTCAATCCTGGCTACGCCACCCACCCGGCATTACCACTACTACACAAAACATTTGTAAGAGCTAGTCGATTTTTTTAAGAGCGGGTGGATTTGCCGCTCGATCTAACAAATTGAAGCGACACTGTAGCTATGAAACCCGCACCTATTAAGTCGTTTGTAGGATCGGCCGACGGTGTCACCCGCTTCTGAAAATGGTGAACCATTTACATGAAAATGAGAGGCGGTGGACGTCACCCGCTCCTAAAAATTGGTGCCATTTCGTGAGCGGTCGACGCGCGTCCACCCGCCTCGAAAATCTTTTTCAGGTGCGGCCGAACACATCAACCGCTCCTGGAAACGTTTTGTAGGAGCGGTCGACAGGGTCACCCGCTTCCGAAAAAACCCGACAAAAGGGATCTGCGCGACCTTGTCTTCTTCCTCCCGACAGGCGCAGCACCAACCAAGACCTCATGGGCTGTCCGAAAATTGCCAAAATAGAAAAAGGAGGGGGGAGGTTTTCAATTTTTTTTCTTGGACTTGGAGCCTAAAGGAGGTTAGTTATTCTCATTTCTTTGTCTCTTTGAAGCTTTATGCATAGTTTTTTTTGGATCAATGGAGATGCATATAGGTCTAGAACTCCATAGGTGTGGATTAGAGCTTTTGGACCTCATTTAGCTCAAACTCTTGGGTCAAATTGTGCTATTTAGGTAGGAGAGCAAGATTATCTAGTCAATTGAGTTCAACTTGTTGTTTAGCCCTCATACATGAAGGATGAATTTTCCTAGGTTCATATGAGGAGAGAGAAGACAATTTGTTTTTTTCTATAATGCCACAAATATGGAGTAGAGAGAAGGCAATTTGTTTTTTTCTATAATGGCACAAGAATGATATGTTTCATGAATTTGCAAAAATCTATATTTCGTATGTTTTTATTAAATACAACAAGTGTGATTATATATTGACTTAGATATTTATTATTAGGTACGGGAATAATAAGATTATTATTATTATCAGGTGAACTTTTATGTTTATGACATCTGGATTTGATTTTCTCATATCCTCTGAATCTTTCCAGAGACATGGACATGACATGGATGTACGAAGCTCGAAGAACGAGCGAACATTTTCGTGAAGAACTTAGCAAGTTTATTAAGGCCACGGAGATTAATGCTACGGTTGAGAAGAAAAAGGTGGTGGTTTGTCCATGCAAAAAATGCAAAAACATAAGGGTATCCAATATCAATGAAACAATTTCGATAAGGTCGCATGTGCTGATGAATGGTTTCGTTGAAAACTATATGATATGGACATCTCATGGTGAGAAAAGGAATAATAATGCACCACCTCCTCTGAATCCGCTCGAAGAAATCATGCATGACAGTGACTTTGGGGCCATGTTTGATGATGTTCATGGTAATAGTTCTGGTGAGGGTAGCGGCGATGATGGTGATGGTCAATGCTCTGATGGTGTTAATGATATTGGTTTTGATGATGGTGGCGATGGTGGCAATGATGATGACGGTTATGATAGTACCGAGGATGATGAATTGGATGATAGTGAGTACCTGACCCAGTTGTTGCATAACACCAAGGAAGAAATATTGGTGGCAAAGGGGTTAGAAAAGTTCGAGATAGTGAAGAAAGCGGTGAGGAGAATGTGTACCGCGTTCAAGGGATGCCCAAAACATTGGACCGTGCCGTTTCTTGAGATGTTGATTCTAAAGGCCAAGCACTACCGGTCCGATGTGAGTTTCAATGATCGCTACGTGTGTTGGGTTGGTTACTTCAAAGCGAATAAAGTGTCCACCAACACATATCGAGCAAAGAAGCTTGTGAGTCCGCTCACGATGGGCGCCGAAGAATTCATGTATGTCCAAACCATTGTATCTTGTACCGCGGGATACTTTCAAAGACTTGGACAAATGTCCTGTTTGTTCGCCTAGTCGATACAAAAAAGAATACCGGTCATGTGTCGATGATGGCATAACCGAGAGTAAAAGGAGCGTGAAGGGTGCATCAATTAATGACGCCGAGCAAGAAGACACGACTATAGGTAGTTCAAAACCGCAAAATTCTCGCTTGGTCATGTGGTACCTCCTCGTTGCGGATCGCCTTAGGCGTTTGTTCTCAAACCCGAAGGACGCTGAGCTGATGACATGGTGGGCTTTAGATAAGCGCAAGAAGGGTGATGGGAAGCTTCGACATCCATCTGATGCTAAGCAGTGGAAGAAGCTCGATCAGTATCCGTAATTAGGGAGAGGAATCAAGAAACGCTCGATTTGGGCTAAGTACTGACAAAATGAATCCGTTTGGTGAAAGGACCAACACTCATAGCACATGGCCAGTGATTTTGACGATGTACAACTTGCGAACATGGTTGTGCCAAAAGAGAAATTACCTTTACCTATCCATCATGATCCAAGGACCAAAGGCTCCTGGTATTGATATCGATGTTTTCCTTGAGCCTTTGATGCAAGAGATGCTAAACTTTATGGAAGCAGGATATCAAAATCATGGACAGTTTCATAAGGAAGGAATTTACTCTAAGAGCCATTATCTTTGTCACCATCAACGATTATCAAGCGTTGTTTGTGTTGTCGGACGGGTGAAAGGTAAGGCGGATGCGCTTTGCATTGGTGACACCGTATGGACTTTCCTAGATGGTTCTAGAAAGGTAGGTTACCTTGGGTATAGGCGCTTCTTGGTGGAAGGGCACAGATTTCAAAGTAAAAAGTTCTATAATTATTTTAGTGGCAAGGTCAACATAGGATCTGTGGCTGCAAAACAAGATGGACACCAAATTTTGAACATGAACAGGGCCATCCAAGTGCCTTATAGGAAGATGACAAAACAAGAGAAGAAGAGAAACAGAGATAAGCCACCTATTGAAGGTGTGCCATTCAAGAAGATGTCGATCTTCTACAAGTACTTGCCGTACTGGCCGGACCTCGAGGTACGTCATGCCATTGATGGTATGCACCTGAAGAAGAATGTGTTTGGTAACACAATTGGTCTCCTGCTCGAAACATCTGCCAACACAAAGGATACCTTAAAGTCACGACAAGATTTTGTAGCAATGGATATCAGAGAAGATCTTCACCCTATCGATAAGGGGAATGGAAGATACGAACTACCACCGACGAGCTACAATTTGACACTAGCTGAGAAGAAGGAAGTTTGTGAATCGTTACGGGGGATTAAGGTACCAAGCCGATTCTCATCGAACATTAGAAAACTAGTCTCAATGAAAGATCTCTTGCTATCAGGGTGGAACTGTCATGATGCTCATGTGATGATTACTATCTTCATGGCAATGGCAATTAGAGCAATCAAGCCGGTATATGTGAAGATGTTAATCACTCGGTTATGTTACTTCTTCACCAAAATTTCTCAAAAGGTTATCGATGAAGATGGGTTGAACGATATCCAAGAATTTATTGCAGACTATGGTGGATGGAGATGTGCTTCCCTCCAGGATTTTTCGATATTACAGAACATCTCATGATTCACATGGTCGATCAGATACGCGCACTGGGTCCACTTTACCTACACGAAATGTGGACCTATGAGCGTTTCATGTCAATTCTCAACTGGTTTGTTATGAATCGTGCTTATCCCGAGGCATCCATGGTAGAGGGATACAATACAAAGGAAATCATCGAGTCTTGCCTAGGTTACCTAAAGGATAAAGTACGGATTGGTTTGCGCATGCGATTTGCGGCAAGTTGCAAGGGATCGGCACTGCAGGGAGGAAAACCTTCATTGATTCATACTTTGAAGCTGTGAAACAAGCCCATGGATGTGCGATGCGAAACCTAACAATAATGTCACCTTTAGTTAGTCAACACTTGAAATTGATTCGTGATCTAAGCAATGTCCGCTAAGAAGAATGGATTTTGAGGGAGCACACCATTTGACAACATGGTTGAAGGACCTAAATCTACCAGATGGGGCACCGTGGAACAACAAACGATCAAAATATTGGCATGTGGGCCTTCTTCGCAGGTCACCTCCTGGCAAGGGTATGATATTAATGGATATCTTTTCTATACTTCCATGAAGGACAAGAAGATCGTGTATCGTAACAGATGTTTGTAACAATGGCTTATACTCCAAAGGGGTAAGCACTACATATTACAGTGTCATAGATGATATATGGGAACTGCACTATGGATCCAATATTATAGTCCTTGTTTTTCGGTGTTGTTGGGTTAAACACCCAAAAGGTGTTCAAGTGGACAGCCACGGGCTCACAATTGTCGATCTCAAAAATGTTGGTCACAAAGATGACCCATGGGTACTTGGTTCATGGTTGGACAAGTCATGTATATTGTTGACCCTGCAAAAAAACACATCATATTGTAGTGCCTGGAAAACAAGAAGTAATAGGGGTTGATGGAGTCGAAGACATTGAAGAGTACAATGATGAGTGCAATGACATGAGTCTTTTCACAGATCTACCTCAGAAGATGTTGAGTCTAGAAGCAACCATAAAGAAAGATGAAAAGCCCTTGTCACGGAAGGACAGAGAATCAAGAATTGTTACCGCATAATAATATAGCTAGTTCAATTAATTGGATTTTGTAATTTGCATTTGAACTAATGTACTTTGAATTCAATTATCTCATGTCATGCAGCTACTTATTACTGGATTTTCTTAGTGAATAAGATGCAATTAGTGGATTTCTTAATAAATAAAATATAAATTAACAAAATAAAATGGCTTTAGTGGAATTATTAAGAATCATATATAAAATAACTAGAAAAAATGGAATTGGTGAATTTTTTAAGAATATGGATGTGTGTTGTGGTTCTTTGAGTAAAAGCGAGACATGTGTACTGAATTGTTACTACATCACGTGGACGTACTATTTGAACACAAATTTTGACACACATCTCAGATGAATACAAAATATATACCAAACTTGTAGATGTTAACAAGACATAAAACTTTGTAGTTCACTAAATTTTCATTTGAGGTCATTTAATACGTTAAATATTAATTTGAACTATAAATTCAAAAAAGAGACATCACAAATATTTCTTGGTGCGGGCAGCCACATCACCGCAGACGGAAATCGATTAGGTGCGTAGGCGTCACCACACCTAGAAATCGAATCTTATATATGCACGGAGACGAAACACTTAGGCAAATTCTGGAGTTGGCGCGAGACGAGGCCGTCAGGCTGCCAAAATTCGCCGCCACCGCCGCCTCCACCGCCGACTCCGCCGCCTCTCCGCCACAGACGCCTGTCCCGCCATCGACTCCGGCGCTCCCTCGCCACTGCCTCCTCGACGACCCCGCCTCCCGGCCCCCTGCCTCTCTCCGCTGCTCCGCCTCGGGCGTCCCCTCATGCCACCTCCCAGTGGCCACCTCCCCGACGCGGCCACCTCTCCCTGACGCGACCACCTCCCGGCCCCGCCACTTCCTCGACGCGGCCACCTCCCGGGCCACCTCGCGCCACCTCCCGGCCGCAGACCGACGCCGTCGACTTTCCGCCACTGCGACTCTCCGCGCCGCTCGCCCCCTCTCGGCCGGTTGGGATGATGAAGAGCTGACGTCAGCCACCATATGGCTGACGTCAACATTTTCTTTTTTAGATTTAGATTTAAATTTGAATTTGAATATTTGAATTTTAATTTAGATTTAGATTTAAACTTAGCTTATGATTTGAATTTGAATTTGAATTTAGATTTCAATTTAGATTTAGATTTACATTTCAATTTAGATTTAGATTTGGATTTCAATTTAGATTTAGATTTGAATTTCAATTTAGATTTAGATTTGAATTTAGATTTACATTTCAATTTAGATTTAGATTTGAATTTCAATTTGAATTTCAATTTAGATTTAGATTTAGATTTCAATTTAGATTTACATTTCATTTTAGATTTAGATTTGAATTTCAATTTCAATTTAGATTTAGATTTAAACTTAGCTTATGATTTGGTTAATCAGATGGATCGTCATAGTGGTTCGCCATTTATACACGAAAGGGACATTGTGAACGAAGACGAGTTTATGTTGTCCCAACATGAAGAACTAAATACAATATTGCAGACCAGATGGTCTTTGAAGATGAAAATGAAGATGACGCAGATGGTGAGGATGGACCGCAGATAGGACTGACGTTCGTAGATGGTGTTTGGTAAGATCTAATAGATCCACATCCCGTGCCCCCGAGACAACAGAGGACACGATCACGATTACGTCCTGGAGGTAATGCTAAACCATTTGCAGTGTCAGTGAGGTCAATTACTTTTATTTGAAATGATCTTGAATTGCTTTACCTATGGTTCATATAGATGCCTCAACCTAGCACGAGGAAGGCCACGACCTGCACTTCCCAAGAAGAAATTGAAGAATGGCACCTCAGGTCCTAAAACTGCGATGACGACGACCTCTGAGAGTCAAACTAAAAGAAAGCGAGGTGAACGAGGAAGAAACAAATACCCTAAAGGCCGTTGGTCGGGCCGAGGGTATTAGCCCATCCGAGAGCCCGTGGATCCTCCTTTGGTTCAGACGAAGTTCTAATGCCAGGAG
Organism: Cenchrus purpureus; assembly: GCA_022644695.1. Lineage (NCBI taxonomy): Eukaryota > Viridiplantae > Streptophyta > Magnoliopsida > Poales > Poaceae > Cenchrus > Cenchrus purpureus. Next base: position 46,495,308 of record CP053461.1, read on the forward strand.
CATTAATACGAACAGAGTATGCTGGATCCAACCATCATTAATTGGTTCCAAGTTCCTGAGGGGCCAAAGGGCTTAAATGTGGGGCTGTTGAAGTAAACTTTTCTCGGCCGCCTCATCCCAAACAACCGTAGAAAAGTACGTCATTATGCTAGAAGGCACTTTCGTGAAAGTTTCCGATGGAAGGTGAGTTGAATAGGGACTTTCTTAAGAAGGGTGCAACATATGATGATGTAAAAAAGAAATATGGAATGGTCACCGAAGCCTAATGGAACGAGTTTGTCAGGCAAAAGACTACTCCAGAAGCTTTAGCCCTAAGCCAGAGACAGAGTGCACTTTCGCAGAGAAACGTACATAGACCTCGTCTTGGACCGGGTGGGTACCTAGGGAAGCAGGAAAAGTGGCGGCAGACTAGGGATGCATTAATAGGTGCCAGGCAACCCGACCCTTTTGAAGGCTTGGATGAGCGTGGCTATCAGTGACTCCTAGCGAGGGAGCCTCAAATTATTGATGGTAAACTTCATTTTGCAAATGAAGTAACCAATGTGGTGTGTGAAAAGGTAAAGAACCTTTCCGAGGCTTAGAGGAAAGGAGACTTCGTACCCAACAGGGATAGAGACATCCTAAGTACAGCCCTTGAGACGAAAGAGCATGGGGGTCGTGTTAGAGGGGTTTCCTCGAAGTTGAGCATTAAGGATGGGTTTGAGAGGGATAGAGCTACCTACAGGAGCCACTGCCGTTTCAAGGAGGATCTCCAAGCGGCGGCAGAGAAAGTTTTTGTGGACAAATTTCAAGCTTATTTAAATGCGGCGGTTCAGATGCAGCAAGCAAGCGGTACACCATTCGCTCTGTTGCAATTATCTCAAGGAGAAAATAATTCACTGCCTCCATGATGGCACAACCATACCCAGTTGATTCTATATGCATCACTACTGGGTACTCGCAGACGTTCCATGGGAGATGAAACGGATGCATGCTTGGTATATGAGGGCTTGTTCTCTTGGGCTCGAGGGCCTCCGGGCACGATACCCATTAGATGTGTTCGGACCTACACTTATTCCACAAGCAAAAGAAATCAACTTAGATTTTCAGGACCTCCATGATTTGTTCCGCCTACAAATGATAGATGTACAAGTCATCAGAGTGTGGTGCATGTAAGTGTCTCATATCCATGCTAATATCTTGTGTGTGTGTGTAAGGCTTACGGTTTGCATAACTAATTATCTGAGCTTTGCTGTATAGGATGCAAGAAGGAGAAATGCATCTTGCAAAGGATAAAATTGGATTTTTGGATCCTTTTGTTATTGCCGAAGACTGGCATATGCACCCACCCGATGGGAAGACGATCATGATGAACTAAAAGGTTTGAAGACAACTACGAAAAGAAAGAAGAAGCGAAGAATTGGACATATAAACGCTATGAAGCGTCTTGCATCCTACATGACACATATGTTCTTGAAGTGGCAAGATAGAGATTACATATGAGCGCCCTACCACATCGGGTTAGTTTACATTTCTACCACTTATAAAAATATATATGTAAAATTTCTCATCCATGCCTCAAAAGATTAAAAAACCTATATAACATGTATGCAGGAATCATCGGATTTTATTTCTTATAGACCCCAAGTTGGGACGGTGGTAGTATTTGACTCCTTCTGGATTGGCGTAGAGACTGCATAAACGAATTCATAGACATCCTTCAAAAGTTAGTGTATTTCTGTTGTCACACTTACATTCTAAACATCGATTGGCAACTAATAACTTCTATGTTTTTTTCTAAACAGGGCTTACCAACACTACATTAAGAAAGGAGGAAATTTAATCACCTACCCAGAAAAAATGAATATTCGCACAAACTTTCCATGCCACAAGCAACCACCTGGCAATGTATACTGCGGGTTTTACCTGATGGAAATGATGAGGTGTCTTAGGAGATATAAGGGTGATCTGAACGAGGAAGGACCTACTACCTTTCATGTCTCGTGATGTATATACACTATACATATGCATTTTGCATGATCTAACAATTGTTATATTGTTTGTGTATTGTAGATTGACATCGGACCTCGTGACGTAATACTCCATGAGAGACACCTTCTCAAAGTAACTGCGGATTTCTGCCGTTACCTTATGCATGAAGTGATAAATCCTAGGGGCAGATATTATCACCCTGAACATATATTGGCGACTGAAGACAAATTTGCTAGCCTACATGAGTGGGAGAGTCAAGAATACCCCACGCCATGATGTGATGTCTAAACTTTGTCAGTGGAAAAAACTTGTTGTCAATGGGATGTAATGATATAGATCGATATGTATATGGATTTCTTTTCATATTATTGTACTTATGCTTACTTTAGATTTCATGTCGCTTTCATAAAATTTGAATTTCAAATGTTTCAAAATTTTGGCGGGAAACAAGTTTGATAAATTTGAATTTCAAACATTCAAAATTTTGTGGGACAGATCATCCGCACCTGGAAATCAATTTTCAAGTCCAGGTGACTTTGTCATCCCTGGAAAATGCATTTCCAGGTGCGGTTCATCGAATTGTCCGCACCTGGAAAAGGACATTTCTAGGTGCGGACTACGGCGTCAACCGCACCTGGAAATGAATTTCAGTGCGGGTTGTCTCGCTCCTAGCAATCGCTATTTCTAAAAGCGGCGGCTAGGGAGCGGGTTTGGCGCACACTGAAATGCGATTCCGTGCTAAAAATGTTTTGTGTAGTAGTGTACCTGTAGCTACGCTCCTGACGACCGGAAGGCTGGGGAAGCGAGGACGACAGTGGGCGACATCATGGTGGCACCTGCACAATAGGAATGATGGTGCGACCGCGGAATGTGAGTGACAAGGCCATGGACCAGGGCCCACCAAGACCCCTGAAAAACGCGGTACGGACCCACGTACGACATGCTCTGGCAGCTAACACAATGAGTGTTACGCGGCGAAATGCGTGAAGGCTCGTCACGACTAGTTTCGCCATGGGCGAGGAAGGCGGCGGCGCGCCATCCGTACCCTCTTCCCCGAGTACGGGGTGGCCCGTGCAACAAGTTCCCGCCTCCACTCCCGACTACTCGCTCGCACGAGTAGTTTAGCCTCGCCGCGCGGTTACTCGCTCGCATGAGTAGTTTCGCCCAGCGGCTACAACTACTCGTTCGTGCGAGTAGTTTAAAGTCACCGAAACCCACGCGGGCTTCACGGGGAAGGCACGGGCGCTGGACCCACCGGATCGAGATCCGGGATCTCGCGCTCCTCTGCGCCGCCACGCGTCCACGCCGCGGCGGTCCTCCCGGGCCCGGCCGATTCGGTGTCAGGGGACGGATTCGTCAAACCTGCCACGCAGCGACGGTGACCGTCGTCGCGTAGCGTGTAATGGGCGGGCGGCATGATGACACACTACACCCCTAAGCATCGGAAGACGCGGCATAGATCACCTACTCGCACGAGTAGTTCTCCGACTCCGACTAGTTCAAGACTTGGCCGTCAAGACCACAGGTACACAGGCCCTGTTGACGTCCCGTGATACTAGAGATGGCAACGGGTAGAAACCCATCGGGTAGTGCCGTTCCATACCGCACGCCAACTCTAACTCCTACCGCTAAAACCCATACCGCATGCGGAGTTCAAGTTCTTACCCATACCCGCAGCCGCGGGTTTTACCGTCGGGTAACCCATACCCGGTAGCATTCCCGTTGTAAACTAATATATTTGAGAACATAACACGTGATAAAGTGCATACATCAACGAATTTAATTGATAAAAAAGATAAATGATAATTGTTAACTAATTAATAGTTATCAATATTAAGTTATCCTTCACTAACAATGTACGATTTTACACGTTTATCACATATTGTAGATGGTTTATTTTACACATGGTATGCGGGTATGGGTAGTATATACACCGCACCCGCTTACCCGATGGGTACATGATGTTGCCCATTTATGTACCCGCGGGTAGAAATATAATTTCATACCCGTCTCCTTATCGGGTAAAACCTGTCGGGTACTCGGGTTTTGGGTACCCATTGCCATCTCTACGTGATACCCCGGTACGCGGTCCGCCACGTGTTAGCCTCCCTGTGCGGGTCCGCCCGGAGGTCGATCTTGTGTCGGAGGGCGGATCCTCCCGCCGCCCGGGGCGGTACGCATCGTACCACGGAGGGCACGGGGAACGCTGTGACACCAACGGCACAGTGCGAGCCGTCACCTATCCGTCGATCTCCACGGTGTAGACTACTCTATTCCCACAGTATCAAGAAAAGACCAGCCCACGATCCCGAGAGATCGGGCACGTACTCGCCTCCTGTGCGGCTAACTACTCGGAGGAGGCGCGGGGCCGGCGGCTACTACTTGGGATGCAGGGATCTGCACCGTCACCCAAGGCCCCGTGATCAGCCGCGTTCTGCCGTCGGCGGCCCGATGTAGAAGGGCGCCGCCGCAGTAGATTAGCTCAACACACTCGATGTAAACCGCCCTGAGCCTCCCCCTTGCGACTATAAAAGGGAAGGGTAGTGGCACATACAACACACGTTCGTTTCCACCCCCACACGCACTTAGCATCGATACCCCATCTCATACAAACAACGCAAGCACTCACACTCTCACGTCGCGGACTTACGCTACTTGAACCACTCGCACACTAGGGACTTGGGCTCGACACCCTCTCTCGACCTGTTTGTACCCCCTACTACAAACTTCCGAGCATAAGGAACACTTCCTCTCAGACTGGACGTAGGGTATTACTCTCCAGGAGGCTCAGAACCAAGATAACCCAGTGTCTCCTGTGCTACGGGATCGAACACGCTCTTATATAAATTTACTTGGCGTGAATGAACCCGACGAGGTTGGGTAGACGATGACAACGAGGTTCATTCGGGAGGCGCAGACGAGGATAGAGTGGCGCGGGTGCGAAGTGAATGACAACAAGTTGAGCAATATTTTCTCCCACACGGGCATAGTTGCTAGTATAAAGTAAAGTAGCTCTCATAAACTTCATCAAAATTACCCGCTTATGTCATTAGAAAGATAATTTGAATCCAAATCACCTTCATTACAAACGTACCCCAAGGTTGGCCAATATATGATTCTAAATTACCTTTTCTTACATTGTTAGTATAAAATAGTAATAATTAAGGTATATCTGAAGTCTGTGTCACTATTTATAAATTTGTGAATAACAAGAGTGAATATATATTTTCATATTAAAAATAAAGATCCAATTTAAGACCCGTTAAATCAATTCAAGCGCGTACCTATAGCAAAATGAAAAATAAATATTATAACTGCAGATGAAACTTTGTAAAGTAATTACTAACTAAAATCTATCACGATCATATAAGGATAATATTATATATATTTGTATATGTATTGTGTTAGAATTCTTAACATACGAGAGAGCTCAATGTAAACTGCTTTGATTGTTATACTACGTGTCCCCATTGTTTCAAATGGAGACTCCACATGAATTCTCTCGTGATATGCATTAGGGAAAAGATAAGTTATAGAAATTCTTTATAAAATATCAGGACCAAGTAGACTATTATATTATATGCCATTGATCAAATATATTTTCTCAAAAGTTAACCATCTACACCTAAATATTAATCTAAATATTTTTTATACAAATCCTCTTATTTGCATGTTCATTATATAAAATGTCCAAAATAAGACAATATTTTTTCTAAAATAACTTTTTATATAATTTTTAATATATAAATACTAAATATATGTATGTGAAAGTGCTTCTAGGCCCCTAAGTCAATTTTGGTGAATTGAATGACAAAATGATTAAATGAACTTGTTTGTTTAAGAATGTGAGCAGGTTTTAAATATATTATTCATGATGTAATTGTGTTTCACTCTATTCGATGAATGTTGTATGTCTCACATGAATGATAGCAAGCAAGTGTTGATCCCTTATGCAAGTATTGGTCAATGACAAGCTAATTTGAAATAAAATGTTGGAGTTTGTTTCAAGAATGATTCACAAGGTCTCAATACACGTGATAGCTTGGACACAAAAGAAAGGGATTATTTTAAGAGAAATGGTATTTCAAAATAAGTAATGCAAGGCTTCATGTGGTGATTACAAAAGGATACAAGGAGGAGTATATATTTGATGATCCTCAATTGGAAGCTTGCATATTTGTTGTCAATCAAGAACAAGCATTTGAAGCAGTATTTCAAATGAGGATTAATTCTTGATGAAGCAAAGTCGAACTCAACGTGGATTGGGTAAGTGATGAAGAGATCAACCGAGATGACTAGAGCGAGGTACTAAGCAATCTATGGTTCAAGCTAGGCTGCCATTGGTGTTTTGCTAAGGTGAAGTAACTAGTATCCATGGGTCTCGAAGTATCATATCCAAGCCTTAAGCCGAGGGAAGTAATGCAACTCATCTATGTGGTATGTTTGGTAATATGAAGTGACTTAAGGATTCAAGTGTGCATTCTTATGCTAAATGGAAAATCCTAAGGTCACTAGCTCAAGTATGGATGTGCTCAAGACATTGGCTAAGTTGAGACCCTCATGTGAAAATTGATCAAGTATGGCAATATTGAAGACATTCAAGCTTAAGAGGTTGACATGGTGTTTTATTTATTCTTGAGTATAGCTATGCCATACTATCAAGAGGGATGTAACTTTGCTTTATGATCAAGTCAAGTGCTCTTAGAAAACCTTTGTGAGAAATAGCCTTGAGAGCCTTAGAGTGTGCTAACAACCCATCCTAACCTAACCTGAGCCACTTCATCTCTTTGGTGAAGTGTTGGAGTGAAAGAAAGGGTTTTGGGGGTTTGTCTCGGGCCTGACCGGTTTGAGGTCGATGGCCTTGACGGCCGGTGCAGCCATAGCTAGTTTTCAAACACCGGTCCGGTGATGTGGGCACCCGATCGGCCGGTGTGTCGTCCGACAGCTAACAACTAGTTTTCTCCTTTGAGGGGTATAAGTACCCCACGCCCTCTTTAGTGAAGGGTTGCTATTCTTGGTGAATTTGTTGTGCTTCAAGCCATTCCTTTGCAAGCCTAAAGTCTTAGTGGCTCTCCCCAACCTCTATTTGTGAGATTTGTGGATTCAAGCCATACTTTGAGTTGGATTGAGAGAGTGAGCTCAAGAGAGCCTTTGTGAGCTAACAAGAGCATTCTCATAGCTTGAGCACTTTGGTTTCGCGTCTACAAGAATTGAAGGATTCGTTACTCTATGAGGTTTGCCTCCTAGACGGCTAGGCGTTGCGGCTAGTTCCCAAGTTGTGGTGAGCAGCAACAAGTTTGTGAGGGCTGTGATCTTGCCTCTTCGTGGAAAAGACCGCCTTAGTGGAATCGAGGAAAGTGGTTGAAAGAGACCCGTCTTGTTGTGGGAAAGAGTTGGTTGAGAACTCGAATCCCTTACAAGCTCCTCAACTGAGACGTAACCTTTCCTTAGTAGGAGGTGAACTTCAGGAAACAAATCCTTGCGTCTCATTGTGGTTTGCCCCTCTAAGTTGCTTTCTAGCATATTTGATATGCTTCCACTTCGATCTACTTGGGTGTGCTATTTGTGTGTGCAGGGGTCATTACCCTGCTTGTGATCAACTACCAAGGCCACTCATCAAGATTGGTTCGTGCTAGAAGTCAAGAGGAGTTTGAAGCTATTTTTGCAGGTGCTCTGTGTTACACCGGTTTGACCGGTGCTTGGAAATGGTCTGACCGGTGCCCTCCTGTGAAGCAGAGCCAGGACTGGTATGACCGGTCAGCCTTACCGGTCTGACCGGTGGAGTCTGGTAGTTCAAGTTTTCGGGGGAAGAACAGTTTAATTCGGTCGTCTCGCCTATTCACCCCCCTCTAGGCGACATCAAGGTCCTTTCAGTATGCATGATGTGTGTCACCGTGTAAACTATTATACGTGTACGATAAGTGATGAAAAATAATGATTTTTATGTTAAACACAAGAGTAAGATGCACTGACTGTCCTTAAACTTGTCCAGATGTGTCACTTAGGTCCCCATACTCTCAAAATGCATTTCTAACTCCCCGAATTTGGACTCGGTTGTCATTTAGGTTCATATGCTCTCAAAGTGCATATTTAGCCCTCTAAACTTGGCTTCGGGTGTCATTTAGGTCCATATACTTTCTAAAGGCATTGTCATCTCAATTAAATTATAAAACATTAATTTTACACATATATAATTTAACTATAGTAAAAATAAAATATGTTTCAAATCATCGATGTGTAGAATATTGATATGATGAATCCACAAAGATTGATATTTTTTCTTTGGAGGTAATATCATATAGGTGCACATAGCAGGCATGCCCAATTATTTTAAAAGATTGTTCAAATTTGAATAACTCTGGTTGCACATTACTAAACTTAAATTAGGTACTTTTAAGATAAATTACTACTAAAAGCGGTGAACCTAAAGAAGAAATACAACAAGTAAGAAAATATGCTAATGAAAATGATGGTTTGCTTTAAAACATAAAGTTTGATCTTATCATATCAATTATATTAGTGGGATGACAACGCATTTTAAGTTTAGGGACCTATATGACACCTGAGGACAAATTTAGGAAGTTAGATCTGGGCTTTGAGAGTAAATGGACCTAAATGACACCCGAGCTCAAGTTTAGGGAGTCAGAAATGTATTTTAAGAGTATGTGGACCTAAGTGACACAACCACACAAGTTTAAGAACCGACCATGCATGCACTTTACTCTAAAAGTAAATCACTAGTGGATAACAATATATACACAATTAGGAGTATATGAGTATTGTGTTAGAATATTAAATAATTGAGAGAGCCGGATGCTTTGATCATATATTTTTTATAGATGGTTTCCATTCATCTGGCTCTAAAGATTGTCCGTTGGATCCTTAACAACAGACCTGGTGTGCGCGATCGATCTGGCTGCATTGTCCATTGTCAAACGGGCTCGTACGTCTTTAAGGAAAACATACTCCATACGTACTGTGTATATATATGGACATACAGTATATGGACCCGAATACATGGAAGGTTCCAAAGGTTGCTTTGATATACTAAATATGGAAAGAATTGCTAGCAACACGTACCGTGGCACTATGGCATAGTTCGGCAATGTGTATGGTATTGCAGGGTAAATATGGCATGCTCTTGCGAGAGTTTCCATTTTTACGCAGGAGCTAGCCGTATATACGAGCTGGAGTCAGACGGCCGATCGATCGCAGGCGTTGCCAAACGGCAAATAAAGGGCGTACCTGACAGGCCAGAGATCGAAGAAACTCGAGATCTCTTGCAGCTGCTCGATACGCCAACGGTAGTCGTCGTCTTCGCATCCCTGCGCCGGCGGCATCTCGCGCGATGGCGGCGAAGAGGATGCTGCTGCAGGTGGCAGACCACGACGACGACGGGGACGTCGTCATCGGGGTCGTGTGCGCGGTGGTGGCCGTGGCGATCGTTGTCGCCATCTGCATCTGGTGCTGGTGCCACGCCGATCATCATGCCCACGGCCACGACGATCATCATGCCCACGGCCACGCCCACAGCGGCCATCATGGCCACGGCCACGGTCACGGTCACGGCGGGCATATATAGCAGTAGTAGCTGATGCTGCTGCTTCGGCGGCATCGACTGCTGCGGGGACGTGTACTGGCTTGCTACAGATAGTTGACACTCTCTCCAGCACTGCTTGTCGTGGTTGTTCTCGAGTGGGTGGCCGGCCACCACCGTAGCTTACTCGATCTTAGTGTCTTCTCGTATCGTGCCTGGAGTTTTTTGTTCGTTTTTACTTGTAGCTAGCTAGCTTTTCTTCAGCTGCAAGTCGGAGCAGTATACATGTAATCATTGTTAATTACTTCGCCGAGAAACTTTTTTTTTGTCACCTTTTGCTGGTGAAAAGTAGATCTGTTTAATTTACCTGCTTTCAGTTTTGTTGCACGGTACGTTCGATTAAAGTTCCTTGTCTGTTGGCCAACACCATGATCCACCATGGTTGAGGAAACAAAACGAATTTGGCGAGTCTTTATCAGAGGCCTGTGCGTGCATTTCAATATGACAAAAATGGAAGGAATTGGAGAGGTGGTGCCCCATATGCCCGAGCCCTCGCGCTGGTGACGCTGCGTCGAGAGGCGGCTCGTACGTGTTGTCGTCCCGCGTGGTAGTGGAGGAGCCCTGGTAGGTCCCCTGTTTTATCCGTCTTTTAATCCGAGATTAGATAAGTTGGGCACGCTGAGCTTTTTTGACTAGGTTGTCAAATTCGGGATGTCCACTTTTTTTTATGCGAGATATCCCGAGATAAAAACAAGATAAACCAAAAAGATCGGGATAGGACTCTACCTGATTTCGTCCTGATTCCGTATTTCTTATCTCAATTTCATTTCTAATTTTGTTTTGTTCAAAAATACGAAAAAGGTCGAGATGAATGTACAAAACGGGACGGAATGAAACGGGATACATCCCGATCGTTTTCAACCCTAGTTAAGCTTCACAGAGGTTAGGTTGGCCGCTGCCGCAATGTTGAGTTTCAGGTTCACTGCCCGCAGCGCTTGTAGCGGCCAACGCGCGTGTGCCGTGTACGTGGGTGGGACTCACGGTAGCTGTTGCTTGTCGGCCTCCCCTCGCTCCCCTTTTCTTGTGAGAGTTTTACATCTATGTCATTAAAAAAAGTTGGCTCAAACTTGTTTGTCACTTGAAAATTTGTTCATACCTTCATGCCACTAACTTAACTTTTGCGACATTTGTGCCATTCCGTCTACGATCCGTTACATTTTCACCGGTAGGGAGCTTTGACATGTGAGACCGAGAAATAATGTCCATCTAGACATGACTACATAGTAGTGGCTGGTGGGTATTGTTTGAGCGTACTAAGAATCAGGACCATTGATCCAAATCTCTTTCTCTTGTTAACTCGCCCAAAATAAATCTAGTATGTTACCCATTCTAGTCCACTTGGCTCATAAGTGATAACAAAAATGTTTTGCAAACAACATTAACAGGTCAACAATATTAATCACTGACATAAATAAGTATAGCCTGGGAAATCCAACCGACGGTACAAGTTCAACATTACACAAAAGCTCCGAGTCATATTATTACAAAGGTTTTCATACAAGTAAATTGTTTGAGAGTTTAACGAAATCAAATAAAACTAAATGCGTGATAAACATAAGGCCATCCAAGCATATCACTCATCATCATCATTCTCCCATTCAATCTCCCAACCATCTGGAATAGAGCCGCGGATGGGGTTACACACCACAAATTAAGCAAGGCGGTATGCTAATACCGGCAAGACTAACATCAAAATAAAAGTACATCTAGACATGCAAGGTTGTTTGGCTAGTGGGTTTGTTTGCCAAAAGCAACTAAGGGTTGATCCTTACTTTCCATTTTTAACTCAAATTCTAGTATGTTACCCATTCTTGGTAAGCACCTAACTAAACAAGTATGTTTGTGCAAACAACATTAACGACCAACAATATTAATTCAATTTCCATAAATAAGTAGGGGTAGCCATAAGATCAATCCTATATCTCGGCAATGAGTCATTACTGACGATCGATCGATTTATATCCTTACAAGGTCAACCCAAGATACAGTATAAGAGTAGGAACCTCAAGGAATCAAATGCGAATCAAGGTCTACTCACAGACTTAAATGCACGTCATTCAAATTAGGTGTTATGATATTTTATACAAGGTTCTTGCACGCCCTCTCACGGCTCTTCTTGACTCACACTTGCACTACCGAATCAAGCGGAGGCGCATCTCAAGAGTAATAGTAATAAAGTCCCATGTATTAGCATAAGGTGAGGGTGGGGAATTACCACCAAACCAACTCTTGTTGCCCACATTCATCTAAATAAATACTAATTCTCACAAAAAGTATGAGGTGGTGTGATGATGGACTACTTACTACTTTGATGGTGATTGTGTGCATATTTAAGCAAATTAACTTACTAAACTTCGCCAAACAATATGGGGTGCGTTTAAAATGATTTCAAAGAGACATGAAAACCTTAATTAAACTTAATTACTAAATATAAACCTATTTATTCAATTCCTAACTAGCCATTCATCCAAAATTCATATTAATTAAAATATCACTCCAACTAGTCTGAATTTTTTTTACACGGCATCATATGACTAATTCAAGCTTAAATACCAAATTTCAGCTCCAGATCACATACAAATTAATTTATATGAAAAAGACAAGTTTCAGCCTAGCTTAACTTCATTAAATCCTACAAAAAGATTTATTAATCTTTTTTACCTCAAATTTTCCTACAGGTCATTCATGTCAAATATAAGCTCCTGACAAAATTTACAAAAGTATATCTATCATATTTTTCAAGAAATCCATTTAACGTCATACACAAGGTTAAATACAAAACATCATTCAAACAAGTTCCTAAAATCATAATTATTTTTCCAGAGATGCTAATCATCATGACAAAGACCTAGGAAATACAAAACATCATTCAAACATTAATTATTTCTTGAGGGACTATAAAAATCATCAATCTTAACCTAATATAAAGATTCCAAAAATTATAACTATAAATCTACACATCAAACATGTGTCAAATTTGCTCACATATCTAAACATGGTATAAAGAATAACATATCCAAATTTAATCTCCATTGCATGAGTACATTTTGAACTACAATAAAAGTACATCAAACAGAGTTTGAATTTTCATTTCAAAACTATCCAGAAAAACACTATACACCTTTCCTAGAAATTGTAGATCCCCTCACAAAGAATCCAACACAATTGTATTTACATATTTCTGAATTTTCTACGATTTTTAATGAATTTACAAAGTTTCAGCCAAAACCTAAAAACTCTTTTACAGCCAGACCCTTGAACTATTTTTCAGAAATTACAAACTGATCCTTGCTTTACGGATTAGACCCTGGATATTTTTCAATCGTTACACAAATACCCTCGCCGGCGCAGGGCTACCGCCAGCGGCCGGAGGATTGCCGAAGCGGCTCGGGTGAGCGGCTGGGAGGCCCTAGGACGCTCATCTGCTGCGTCTGGTGGGGCCCGGCAATGAGCCGTGGCGAGCCTCTATGGCGGCGCGAGGAAGCGCTGGGAAGCTCGGCATACCGGCGTCCGCAGCTCCAATGGCTGCGGCGGGCAGACAGCGGTAGAGAGGACCGAGAGGAGAAAAGCGGTTGGCGCGGCGCCTTGCGGTGGAAGGTGGAGTTCACGCAGCGGCGCGGTTATGGCGGTGGCGGGCGAAAAGCACCGTGCGGCTCAGCTTTCGCGAATGCGTGTGTGCTCACGACGGCGGGGCGCAGAGGGTACATCGTCGCATGCTGCCGGCGGGGCCTTGCATGCGAGAAGGGCTCAACCTGACGTCGTGCGTCGGCGCGCGGACGCCATGCGCGGCTTCCTGGCACGGCGTGCAGGCGCAAGTGGGCGGATGGTCCACGGCGGGGTTGGTCCACGGCGGAGCAGGGTGTCCGTCGAGAAGCGCGTCTTGTGAGCGTGGCCGCAATGTAACTCCAGATTTTCAAATGCAACTTTAAATTCTCCAAAAATAAAAGTTGTAGAGGAACTCTAACACTACAACTTTCCCAAAGGGTGACCTAGGTTTTGGTGAATAGATTGGTGGGAAAATTGTGATGAAAATCCAGTTTTCTCGGCCCCAAAACACCTGCAGGAACTTCAACTCAAATTTATGCTAACTTGCACTCAAAATTTGAATGTCCGCCAATTACAAAAAATGTGTTCTCGGAGATAAGGAAAACTTTTATATTAGCAGATTTTGAACTTCTATAGTGAAATTTGGAGAACGTGCAAGAAAATCATTTCAGCCTTCTAGAGCTCCTAGGGGTTTGACCATGATTTGAGATTTTGACCAAGGTCTTATTTGCAAAATTGATCACCATCATGTTAAACATGCTTAGGGACTAATTATTCTTGATTAGCAAAACTAATTAAGATATTTAGCTTAACTAAACACCTGGGGTGTTACAACCTACCCCTTAAAAGAAATCTCGTCCCGAGATTAGGAATTAAAAGATGAAAGGTAGGAGTAGAAACTTATGGTGTTTAGATTGAAGAAAACCAGATAATTTTTAGCATTTATAAAGCTACGGGTAACACCAGAATCAAGCAATATTGTAACAGGGTGACCTCGGATAGAAAATGTACCCGTCAGGACTGGTGCTCCAGTGGGAAGATCAACCACTGTGGTGAAGTTCAGCCTTCCCTGCTTCACCTCAACCGTTTGCTTCTTGTTCTGATTTCCAGACTTGGAACCCTGCCCTTGACTCTGCTGATTCTGCTGCCTAGGGTGAGTACACTGGTTGGCATAGTGCCCCAGCTGTCCACAGTTAAAGCAACGATGATCATCGTTATTGCGTGGAGGTGGGGGTGCATTGGGCTTGGAAGCTTGCTGCTGGGTATTGTGAAAGCTGAAATTGCGAGAAGGTTTGTTCGAGCGCTTCATCACTCGTCCGGATGAAGATGGTGGGTGGAATCCACGCATTCTTCTTCACAAACTTAAATTTCTTCCCACTGCCTGAAGCTTGATTAAATTTCCTCTTCCTATCCTGTTGAGCCCTCTTCATGGCGTCCTCCTGAGAGATAGCCATATTAACAAGCTCCGGATAGATGTCAATCTTTATCAGGTTCAATCTTTCATAAAGTTCACCATCAAGACCCTCACAGAATCGCTCCATCTTCTTCTTATCCGTATCCACATGATAGTCCCCATACTAACGTAGACTATTGAACTTTTGAGCATACTAATAGACGGAGTCAGATCCTTGTTTGAGGTTTATCAACTCCCTCATTTTCCTATCAATGAGCCCTCTAGGGATATGATACTCTTTGAAAACCGTTTTGAACTCATCCCAAGTGATTTGGTGGCTCTGTGGTTGCATTAACTTGAAATGTTTCCACAAAATTAGTGCTTCACCCTTAAGCTGCTGGGCGGCGTAGCCGGCCTTGTTCTCCTCTGAGCATGGAAGCACAAAGACAGAGAACTTGGCCTCTAGGGCCCTGATGAATGCATCAGCCTCCAGGGGCTCTTCAGCTTTAGTGATCTCAGGAGGCCTCATTGTCCTGAATCTATCATATGACATCACTACATTTGGCCCATCCTGATTATGGTCATGATAGTGCACAGGCTGCTACAATCTCTGTGCAATTTGGTTCTGAGTTTGGAAGATTTGCCGTAACACCTCCGTCTGAGCTGCCATATACACTTCAACGGGGGTCATTTGTGGGGGTGGAGGAGGATCATCACCACTAGGAACACCAGAACCCCCCGGAGTGTTATGTGAATTATCAGCCATCTGAAAAATTCAAACTTTCATTAGATACATATTCAAAGTTTGCTCAAAATAATAACAAGTAGAATATGCATACAAAAATTCAAACTTATGAAAAATTCAGAATATAGACAGCATAATAGTCCTGAGTATAAAATTCATAACTTTCTGTAAAAAAGTCAAAAATTTCTAAATTTTGGTCAGCATGTGTAGAATTTCATAAGCTTCAACTTTGGTATTCAACTCCAAAACAGATTCAACTTTTACAGGGGTCGAAAAATTTATTTACCAAAGCTCTGTCTAGCAGTTTGGACAGCAAACATGAGCTTACTAAAACTTTGATATTTTTCAAACTACACATGCAAAAATGCTGAATTTTGGTGAGCATGACCATTATAAAATTGATCAACTTTGGTATTCATTGCAAAATTCAGAAATGATCATAACTTTCTTCATTTCATTTCTTAGGTAGATTGCTGCCGAAAAGGTGTATTTCCACCATAATTACAAGATTACAAAATTGGTGGATCACCATTACATAAGGGTTACTATGTAGCATCTAGCTACATAAAAGAATACTCCTAAGTCAGCTTTAGCACAAAAACCAACCAAAAGAGGCTAACAAAGAGTAGATGTCAAGTTCCTAATACATCATCTAAGAACTAAGTCCTATAGAGCATATACAAGCTGCTGGAGAGTCCCATGCTGCAAGTAGAGATAGTGTGCCTAGCTCAACTAGTCGAGTCCGGGCACGTCCTGCACTTCTTCAGGATCAAGCTGGATCTCCTGCTGCTCATCCTGACCAACAGCCGGTGGGTGGTGCATCTACTAGAGCAAACCCACCTCAACCTCCAAAGCCTCTGCAGCAAGCTCTAAGTCCTCAACCTGCTCTTGCAGATCCTGGATGTACTAAAGGTGCACAAGCCTCTCGATCCCTGTCGATAGCGGGCTGCGTCCTTCCCGCCAAGCCTGAGAGTCCAGAATCTGCTCCAAGTGGTCTCCTCGCTCAATGCAGGCGTAGTATCACGAAGATCACAATGGTGCTGCACATGCATAACCATTGTGCTGCTCTGTGAAGAGTCCGGCAAGCCAGTGTGAGTACCAAGTAGCTCCGGTAAGACGGCTGGCCAAGTCGTCGGAGAGAACTCGACGAAGATCCTGGAGGTGGTACAAAGCCCCCAAGCATCTGGCCAGCGTCTGCACGGTGTCGAACGGAGGCACGATCTCGAGAAGGGTGGCTATGTTGGCCATCCGACCTAGCCACACGGGGTCGTTGGGGTCCATGGCAGGAACCAACCCCAACGGAGTCTTCAACATCTCCTATGGACGGTGACTGGAGAGAGTGTGGAGCACCATCAAGGTTGCCGGCTCCACCACCTCGAAAGAGCGGTAGCACAAGAGCTCCATGCTCAAGTCAGCCCACTCGGGGTGGCCGGGTGAAAGGACGGTGACTCGTCTGCAGCGGCTCGGTCGCCCATCGCCATCTCCTCATACTCCACCACCTCGTAGAAGGGAGGAGTGGTGTAGCCGACGGCACTAAGGGCTCCCCACGCAATGCGAGTGAAACCCTCCCAGTGCAGTCCCGTGGTAGCAAACGTACCATCGGCGTTCACCACAACCAAGTCAGGGGCAGCCATCTGTAAAAATAATTACAAAGCATGTTAAAACCCACAAAGATGAATTTAACATGCTGCATGGCAAAACTGGCAGTTCTGAACAAAAATTCATAACTGATAAACCAATACCCAAAAATTCTAAATTTTTGTGAGCGACTCAGCAACATTCTAACTCACATTTTTGGTATTCAAAGATGGAATTAATTCAGATTGGAAAAGGGTCTAACAGATCCATTTTCAGAGTGTTGTTGCCCAGAAAAATTCAGCAGGGCAGAGCTTCCCTAAAAAGATCATAACTCAAAAACTGAGTACCCAAAGACCAGGAAATTTTTACAGCACAAACTAAGCTATATATGGAACATTTTTGTTATAGATACTCTGATCAAATTCTTTTTAGAACTATATTTAAAAATTTGAGTTTTCAGACTAACTCACGATTTGACCGAATTTCAGCATGACCTTTGCTTAAAAATTTAATCATATCTTCAGTTTTAATCATCCTAAAATCATGAAAAATTTCTGGAAGGAGCTTAACCAACTGATGAGCAATTTCTCTTAAGAACACCTAGTCAAAATTTTTCTAGATAATCCTTACAAAAATTTGGACAGCAACTAGTTATAGTGTTTGCTTAACACATCAATTCATCAATCTATCATGGATGGTCCTTAAAAATGATAAATCAGGTAGAGACCAAACAACAAGTATATTAAGATCATTTTCAGTTTGGTAGCTTTTAACATGATGCAAAAACATCTTATAAGTCCCCACCAAGCTTTTTAAGCTTAAAATCGAAGTTAGTCTTGGGTGGCAAGACATATATATCGTCTCTCCTATAATAGTTAGTCGGAAGCTATTCGTTTCTTAATTATCGTACCTAACAACGTGGTTAGTGTACCTGCAGAAAATCATAGAATATTCAGAACCTTTTGTGCGTTACTCAAAGCGTCCACATTTATTACCATTCACTATAGCTTAGTCCACACATTCATATGTATTTTAGTAGTTTTATTGCAACTGGCTTATGACACCTGTGGCAATTCAGTTCACTTTGATTTTTTTTATTATCAAAATTCAACCCACATACTCATGTGTGTTGGAAATGTGGCCATGTGCAGTAAAATTGGTTTAGATTTATTGTTGCAACCGACTCATGACACAAGTGGTAATTGACATTTTGATTTTTTATTATTATCGAACTCAACCTAGACATTTATTTCGGTGCAATTGTGCCTATATTCATAGTAGTAATCGAGCCTATGGCACAAGTTGCAATTTGATTTACCCGGTGCCATTTAACCCACACCGAGTAAAAGTAATCTATAAGTCATGGCGGCGCTTTAGTTGCAATCGATCAAAGGTTTTCGGTTGCAATTGGCACTAGTTGCAATCAGATAAATACCCTTTTGGCAATTAGCTCTAGTTTCTCTATTTTGCAACTGACCTAGTGCATCGGTTGTAATCGATAAAATGATCTCAATTGCAATCGGCTCTAGTTGCAATCAATTAAGTGCACCAATTGCATTTAGCACTCTAGTATGATTGTAATTAGGTTATTGTCCTAGTTGCCATTGGATGATGTGACTATTTGCAACTGCTCTTATTTTGTATGATTTTAGAACTAACATAATTATTTTCACACATTAAACTCGATTATTTATGTTACTCGTGTATTTGTAACTAGACTATTGTCCGTGTTGCAATTGGAGCACCCGATCAATTGCAATTGCTCCTGTTCTTAACTCGATTAGTGCCCAGTTGCAATTGCAATGACATATGTAGCTAATTATCTTCCAATAGTGGCGTTGAATTCCAATAACCTCCTTCTAATAGCATGGTGCATTAGCAGTAGCTTCTACTAACGATTGATGAGAGATTATTCTGAAAATACAAATGCAAGTTGTCATCAGTTCTTAGCTAGCAAAAATACTCTGATTTTCTTATTGGATAACTGCTGCAACTCTGCCACTACCAAGCCTCAGTGTTCCTGATTTCACTAATTACTGAACTGATTCCCCAGCATTAAGCCATTCAATAACTCATCTAATATTATTTCATGAAATTACTGTTTGTTGACGTACTTTCCTAGTAGCAGCGGGGGCAGATCCCGTCTGCAAATTGACGAGTTGGGCGAAAGAGTTCCAAGCGGCAGTGCAGTTTCTTGGCAGGAAAATGTCTACAACACCCCCTCAACTATGAAGGGTGCGTACTCTCCATGAAACGCAGTGCATGTCCTGAACTTTTCAAAACTCATCAAATTACCCTCTAAAGCAGTTTTGAAAAATCATAGTAAATCACAGAAAATTCATAAAATGAAAAATTCAATTTTGTTGGACTCCAAATGAGTAGATCTACACAATGAACATATAATATGGTATGCTTTAGTACATTTTTTTTACAACTACGAAGAAAATCATAGATCTAAAGCTAAAAAAAACTAAAGCATACCATATTATATGTTCGCTATGTAGATCTACTAATTTGGAGTCCAACACAATTAGATTTTCCATTTTATGAATTTTCAATGATTTATTATGATTTTTCAAAAATACTTCAGAGGAAATTTGACTGATTTTGAAAAGTGTAGAGGCTGATATAGACTATTTCATATGTTGGGGTTATGTAGTCCACACCCCATAATTGAGGAGGTGATGTAGACTTTTTCTTTCTGAGCGTGGCATTGCTGGAGATCGATTTTTTTGATGGGAACCGATAAACTTCAGCTATGATTTTAGCTAATTGCATCATGCGGCCTCAGCAGCCCACCACTAGCTAGCGTCGTCCGCTCGAACCAGGAAGCACCACCGCGCTGGCCGCAGGCCGCTTGCCGCAGTCGTATGGCTGCTGCACCCCCTAGTCGCGGTCCCGGATGGAGCTGTAGCTCGCCACTCGCCCCCAATCGAGTGGCGCATGGCGGCGTGGGTTGGAGGACAGATAAGGGGGGTGTTTGGATGGAGGGGTAAATGGGGTAAATGGGGCAAATCTATCCCAAAATTACTGGGTCTAAATATATGTGGGGCAAATGTGGTGCAAATGTTTTGCCCCTAATTCTATTTACCCATAAAAATAGCAAATTGGAGCAAATTGTGTGGTGACCTCTCTCACATCTACATTACATTTACCCACATTTACCCCTCAATCCAAACACCTCAAGGAGTAAATATTATTAGAGGCAAATGGAAGGGGCAAAACATTTACCTTGAGGTAAATATTTACCTCTTGCA
The DNA here is from genome assembly GCA_022644695.1 of Cenchrus purpureus. Classification (NCBI taxonomy): domain Eukaryota; kingdom Viridiplantae; phylum Streptophyta; class Magnoliopsida; order Poales; family Poaceae; genus Cenchrus; species Cenchrus purpureus. The sequence goes on from CP053461.1 coordinate 46,515,395, forward strand.
TCCAAAGCAGCCCAAGATCGATCGATCTAAGTGAACAAAGCGACAAGGAGGCTTGCTTGAGAAATGCCGGCTGTCGCGGGCGCCACTCGGCGACCTTCTATCTATCCTCGTCATGCAGCGCTCACCGCCTTGCTCGTGTGTGGCGCGGGAGCTGGCCCGCCGCCGTCGCCCAGGCCTTCGTCCGTCCTCCTCTCCCCGCATGTCCCCTGATCCGCTCCGTGCCTCTGCTGCGTGTGTATCCGCTCTCGAGGTTGGCCCCGCACCTTCAATGGCGAAGTTAGGATTGGGATTTAGGGGGGGCTTGTTCTTCTTCTTCCTCCTCCTTTAGCTTCTTCTTTCTCTCTTCTACCTCCTCAGTTTTGTAGGGAAAGCTTACTACCATGACATTGCTAGCAGTAGAAGGGGCTCCAGCCCCCTAGACCCATTCTTGGGCTCGCCCTCGCACTGTAGCCGCTCCTCTGACCGCCTCTGCCTCCTCGTGGCTGCGTCCTGCCCGCCCGAGAGCCTAGCTCGCGTCCCGCAGTCTCACCGCCTCGCCGCCGTATTGGACATCCGCGTTCGCGCTCTCCTGCCTACCGCCGGCGGGAGCTCCGCCTCCCCTAGCCCTCCCTCATGCCCCTGCCACCGAGCTTCCCTCGAGCCATGGAGCAGCGAGCCGCCCGCCTACGGAGCAGCGAGCCACGGAGGACGAAAGGAGGAGGGCCAGAGGCGAGGCGGCACTCTCCCACGGTGGGCTGGGCGGGCGGGAACATGTGGAAGGGACAAAGGGTTCAGATCCGGATGGAGCTCCCACGGCCGCATCTCGAGCAGTGGCGGGCGGCAGCTCTCCGCGTGGGTTCCACACTCTCGCCTTGCAGGCGTCGGGCTCTGTTGCATCCGGACCCCACGGGGCTTCGAGCTCAGCGCAGGGGTTAGACGGGCTCTAATTAATTTGGTGGGGGACGGGCCGCGACGCGCGTGTCGGGGGCGCGGGAGACAGGCTGGCTAGTGCGTCGGGTGCGAAGAGTATACTCGTGACCGGTGACAGAATAGCTTATTCTGTGGCCGCACCAACTTTTGGGCACGCATCCTCATTTCCCGTCCATCTTTAATCTCAAGCGCCTCCTCCTCTCTCCATACGCTTTAATTACCGTAGTAACTGCTGACCCGACATGCAAGCCAATAAGCCATCAAGCCCACGCGATGAGTTGCAGCTACTAGTAAACAAAACCAGCCTGCCCTATTGAGGGTGCGTTTGGCGCATGTGGTATGGGAGCTTCAGTATGTGGCGGTGAAGATTAGTGTGTTGAATCGGTTTTAGCGAAACGTTTAGCAAAACAGCTTCTCCTGGCTGTGTAAGGTAGATAATAGAGTGAAATGTCTATATTGCCCTTCCCTCTTTTTATTTCCCTTTTATTTTTCTATTTTCTTTTCCTTCAATTATTTTCTCCTTTTCTTCTTTTTTTTCTCTCTCCTTATTTTCCTTTTATCTTCTCTTCTTATCCTATCCTCCTCCATCCATATCCATTCTTTGCCTTTCCCCGCTCTCCCTCACGGTCCGCTTTGCGTCGGCCAGCAGAGGCACAGGAGGGCTCCGGCCCGGCCTCGGCGCCGCCTCGCCTCGCCCGCCGGGCGCCTACTCGCGCCGCCCACCTCAGTGTCGCCCAGCGGCGCGCCCTCCCTATCCACGGCCGCTCCGAGCCCCATCCTCTCGCGTCGCGGTGGATCTCGAGCAGGCCCGCCGGTGGATCTCGAGCCGGGCGCGCCATCGAGGCCGGGCACGCGTAGCAGTGCCGCGGCCTCCTCCGACACTCCTCGCGCCCGCCTGCGCTCGCCGTGCGCCTCCAGCTGCTGCCTCCACTGCGCCCTTGACTTTGTGGGCCCCGGCAAAGGTTGGAAAGTGCTGAGGCGGAGTTGTCGAGGAAGCGGTGAGCTGCGTTTTGCAGCTTCCCTCGTGAACCCGAGCGGGTTTCGAGTGATTCCAGCGCGGTTTGAGGCTGTTTGGCACTTCGCGAGCGACTCGGCTTCTTTCATGAAACTGTGCCAAAAGCACCCTCAGTTTCAGTTTTACACGCAAACATGCATGTGTACCATCATGGTTACGAGAATAAACTTTAGTTTTTTTATTCGGTCTAGGCGCGGCTGCAATAGCAAATTCGATTACGAGAATGCCATAGGTAGGATGGAGAGTTACTACAATTATGTGCCATGCTATTTCGACAATTTTATTATATTAACGAGAGGGATGTACTGTCAAGTCTCAAGTAATTTATCACCAAGCAGGTTCCTACGAATCAAGTAGTACAAGATGTAAAATTACCACAAAGTATTTACTAGAATAGCATCATGATTTACCTCAGTATTTACCATAATAGTAGCATCAAGTTACCATAAAGTATTTAGTAAAATAGCGTCATTGATTTACCACAAAGGTATTTACCATAGCAGCGTCATCAGTTTACTAGTACAAAATTATTTTGGAATCCTTTTGTTCATAATAATCAGGGTCCATATGACTGTATTACATGAAAATATTCCTTTAAGAATGTAGTATCTTCTGGCAGTACGGCCGGGAAAAAGTACTTTCAAAAATCCTGGTAGTAGCTAGCGTGATTAGTGGCCAAGCTGATTGCACTGTGAAATGAACTTTGCTTTCTGTAATAGATTACAAGGGTCCAAACATATCCTAGTTTCCTTAGCTGCATCAGCATTTACCTCATGTCAGCGGCGGAGGCAGCGGTGGGGCGGGGGCCCCAGCCTGAGAGCCCCTAGGCCGGAGGTGGAAGAAGAAGAGGGAAGAGGGCTGGAGGAAGAAGCCGGCAGGAGCCCCGTGGCACGCGCTAACCGCCGCTGCCTCATGTTAAGCTACTCACGAATCTACAGTGATCACCAAGATATCTGTTCTTATGCATACAGCTCTAGTTGTACTATTAACCAACAAAGATACACATATAGTTGTGTTAGACTAAGCAGTTAGTGGCAACTTATGTTATCAAAAGATCAACGGTGGAAAGCTATTAACTCTAACTTGGTTCGTTTACCAGATTAGACACAAAAATAGGAAAGTGAACTTGAAAAATTAAAGTAATGGACCACACCTGACATATGTTTCACTAGTCGACTGTCGAGGCTTCAAAGACAGTCTTAGCAATAAAATTGATTAGTCAAACATAATCAAAGTCACATTTCTATAAACTTTTGAGGCTGAATATATTGGTGCATTTTTTTCTATAAACTTGAGAAGTTTTACTTAAGAAAAAAAACTAAAGCAAACAACATTTTGGAATGAAGGGAGTACTATTAGAATAAAATAACAGAGTGTTGTCATGCTTTAACAGGGCAGTGATACAGTGGGGTTCAATAAGGTTTTCAGTCAATCTGCTGTTTCAAGAACAAGCAACACAAAGGTCTGCCACTGAAACTTGGGCTTACCTGATCAAAACTGCTAATAACATGAGCATGCCACGCATACAGTAGCAGAGTATGTAAAGCACACAGACTAGCAGTCGAGCTGCGCATAGCTGCATACAGAAAAGAAAAAAAAAAGAAAAAGGAAGTTAAAAACACACACATCCATTTGTGTTTAAATTATTCATCAAAGAGAAATCCACTTTAATAATAACTTACCATTCAAATGAAGTACAAAGGTTCACAATAACATCATGAGAGGGCACAAAAGTTTGGCATTATCTATTTATTCATTTTAGGAGAACAAGAGATTTATTTGAATATTTAATTAGGTAAATCAAAACAGGTAAATCAAATAGTTTATGTACAAAAAGGTCTGCAAGGAGAAATCTAAGCAGACATCGATTAATGCTATTCTGACTTAACAAAATCATTGATTATTATGGTAGAAATTTCTTCAACACTCTTCCCTTATCAATTTGATAAAGCATGGAGTGCAAGGTTCAGTCTAGGGATGAAAACGGATCGGATACGAACGGATACTGCGGATATAGATATAGATAATTTTTCTTTCCCGGACTGAATTTTCGGATAGGTCGGATGATAGTATATTTTGTGTCGAATAGTGATATTCATCAAATTTGGATTATAGAAATTCAACTTTGAATTTCCGGATACTATCTGATGCGGATAGTTACGGATATTAAATGTCGAATCGGATACGGTCTTATCATTTGGGTGTCGACCCTTTCGATTGATCGGTCAGACGGATAATATCTTCCACTTTCATCCTAGTTCAGTCCTTTCCCATCTTCCACAAGTGTTGTGCTACAGGGCAGGGAAGTCCTTAGTGTTGGCTTGTGATATCTGTTTCCACAAGTGTTATGGAACACAAATCCAATAGTGTTGGCTTGTGATATCTGTTTCCACAGTTTACATACTTCCTCTTTGTGGTAGAAAATCCATTGGTAAACAGCGCAAACGCATCACATTGGACCACAACAGTGAGCAATCACAGAGGTTCATCACCCTCTAGCAGAGCTCCAAGTGTTGATACGCGGAATGTCACTTCTGAGCACCTTAAATAGTTTTAGGGTGTGTTTGGTTGAGCTGTGACGGTGAGAAAAGCTGCTGTGAGCTGTGAAAAAAGCTGCTGTGAAATATCAATTGTGAGAAAGTTGAAAGTCGTTTGGCTGAACAACTGTGAACAAGCTGCTGTGAGCTGTGATCTTTGTAAAATGTCCATAATATCCCAATTTGCATATGAGTTGATATTTTCTCTTAATTTATAAAGTGGTCTCATATAAAAAAGATATTAATGAATAGTTAACATAATAAATTTTAACACATCATTTTTTATATCTTTATATCTGTTTTAGACCCTTTCCCAATCTGTTTCTTTCCTTGTGCGGTCATTTCTTCCTTATCCGATCTTTTCTCCCTACCGAAGTGCCGCTGACCTTCACCTCGACGGCGCCGCTCCCCTGTATCTCCCCGTCGCTACCATATTTGTGCGTTGTGCCATCATCAGCAAATGCACACCACATCCGCTCGCATCGGCATCACCCATCAGCCACAAGACCTGTTTCTAACAGATGCTCAGCACCATCGTCGCTGACAACGGCCGGAGCAGCGGCGCCGGCAACGAAGAAGACAACGACTCCACGAAGGCAGTGGCAACAACACCACGAAGGCAGCGGCAACAACTCAACAGCGGCGGCACAATAACGCCACGGCCTCCTCCCACCTCCCTTTGTCTTCCTTTCTTCTTCTTCCCCGGCCAAAACATAGCAGACAGAGCAGCTTTCGGTCGCCGGCAAAATTCGCGGACCACAGCCCACCTCCGGTCGATTCCTCTCACCCACGGCACCACAACCTTCACATCTCCATCCAATACCAAGCCCTAAGCACAGCAGAGCTCAACCTCAACGGGAATCGCAGATCTCGTGACCTCCATGACGTTGATCTTCTGAGCTCCGCCCGCTGTCGATTTTGTGAGCTCGAGGGGAGGCGGAGGAGGGGCACCGCTGGCGTAGCTCGTAGGCGAAGGAGGGGCGCTGCCGTCTCGAGGGAAGGAGGAGGCCCACGCCCATGTGCAGCGGCGGCGGGACTCGCCCGCGTGCGGCGACGGCGGAGCCCTGCGCGCGCCCGCGACGGAGCTCACGCCCGCTTCCAGCGTGCGGCAGTGGCAGCGGAGCTCTGCTTGCTCGTGGTCTGCGGCGGAGCTCATGCCCTTGCCTACGTGCGGCGGCGATGGAGCTCTGCGAGCGGCCGGGGGAGGAGATGACGGGGAGAAAAAGAATCGAACCGGTAAGCCACTAATGGATGGCATGGCGGGTAATATTTTCCAAGTGTTGCCCCCCACAGCTGAAAAAAGCTACCCGTGAGCAGCTGTGGCATTTGTGAAGGAGAAAAGCAGCTTTTCGAGAAAGCAGCTGTAGAGAGAGGTTACCCCTTTGGTATTTTTGACTTTTTGAGAAAGCTACAGCTAAAAAAAGTCCAACCAAAGGGATCCTATTCTGAGTGTTGCCATTGTACATCACCAAATGTAAGAGCATCTCTAAGAGTATCCTATTTCCCTTCCTAATACCAGATTTTTAGTAAAATGAGAAAAAAACACTCCAACAACTTGTAATCCGTACTAAAAAAAATAGGGATTTAGGAAAAAACGGAAAAAAATTCGGCGCAGCACTCCCGCATACCCTCCGCGGTACAGGACGTGTCTCGATGTTTGCCGCGTGGACGCGAAAAGCATCTAACGCCCCCTGCTGCTCGCTCCCGTCCCACACAGATAAATGGCAAGTTCGTGCGCCTGGGATCGCAGCTCGGCTCGCAGGCGCGGCCGGCTCATAGGAAGCTCGACTCCTGCATTGGTTAGGGCGACCTGATGCCCCGCATGGCCGCATAGCATGCCGTATTATCGATCTCATGATCCATTGATGCATAGACGCATCTGTTGGAGTGAGCAGCCGGCGGCGGCGGCGCAACTCGAATCCCGTCGACCTTGAGTCCTTGACGACGCATGCGCAGATGCGCTGTGGCAGGAGCAGAAGAATCAGACGGTCATGTTGTGTGGCCTCTCATCGGATGCCATCCTCCTCTACCAAGCATGCGGTACGGCAGGACATCAGCTGTTGATCTGTTCCTCCATGCAGATCGTTAAGGAATGAACATGGAGCTGATCAGCATCAGCTATTTCAGTATAATTTCTCCAGTGGTTTGATAGTTGAATGTTGATTCAATGGCTGTGTGTGCAGCTTCTGCACCTGTGTTTGGCATCCCGATTTCAGATACAACAAACTACGAAGAGCACATCGAGTATGCATGTGGCGTCAGAGGTGCAGCTCTATCAGGAGAGTATGCGACTGTGTGTTGGAGGTGAATAAATTTGCATCGGAGGTACGACCACTCCCATCGCGGGAGGGTAGCGCTCGACAAGGTGTGCAGGTTCGCCTAAGTTCTCGGGCCGGCGACGGGCCGACGGCTGGGGTTTGCGACGGGAATCTAGTGATTAGAGGTGAGCAGAAGGGGACGAGAAGGCGAGGGGCGCGGCTGAGCCGAGCGAGCGTCCAGCCGAGAAAATTGCCATCAGATTCTAGCCGAGCGAGCGTGCAGGCCTCCCACCTTCTCCTGTCCGATTCCACGAAACGCCACGCGGCAAACATGGAGCCCCGTCCTGCACCACGGAGGGTATGAAGGAGTGCTGCACCAAATTTTTTTCCCAAAAAACACCCCCGCGCGCGTAACTTTACGCGGACTCCGCACCTCGCGAAAAATGTTTCCCGCGCGGCATCGACCTTTCGCGCGCCTATTTTGCCGCGAGTTCCTCCTTCGCGCACTCCCCCATTGGCTGGTGGCTCCTCCATCGCTTCCGGATCGCCGCGCACTCCCCCATTGGCTCGTTGCTTGTCTAGTGGCCGGTGGCCTGTGTTGGTTGTCAAAGATCAAACAACAGTAAGAAACGCCAATCAAGACATCACTGTGAACACAATCTTTTTGAGATTTCGAACTGGAACAACAAAAGCTCGAATTGATTTCAGGGGCAGGAAGTAGCAAGAATCAATCCTCACCTACAATCCCTGAAGGTGATGCCGGGGCATGTGGATGCTAGGAGATGCCAACCTGCTGCTAACTGATGGCCACGACGGGATTGGAGGTGGCCACGGCGCTAGGGCAGCGACGAAAGGAGGAGCGGCGGCGGCGTCGTTGAAGATTTCGCGGGGTAAAAAACTGCCGCACAAAAAAATAGAAGTGGACCCAAATTTTGATTTTTTAGGAGTGCAATATTAGGTACTATTGGAGATAGTATTTGTATGTCCCAAAGCTCCAGAGTACATTTAACAGAATCTGGGATGAACCTGACACAATTGATTCCCTAGGCCCTTCGAGTTCAGACTTGCATTTGAAGCTTGAGCTCTGATATGAATGCCTCATACACCTTTACACATCCATAGCGGTGGTGTGTTTAGAAGCCGGGCCAAAATTAGGCTTCACAGCCAAAAATACATCAAGTATATTCCTAATATCTTTTAAGAGTTGGAAAACATGGTACTTTAGGAACAAAATTTAGGTACTCTTAGAGATGCTCTAACAATCTATAACAGATTTTTGTAACACCAGCAGCTTGGAGTATTTGTATGTCCCAAAGCTCCAGAGTATTTGTAACATTTAACAGAATCTGGGATGAACCTGACACAATTGATTCCATAGGCCCTTCCTGAGTTCAGACTTGCATTTGAAGCTTGAGAATTGTATGCAGATTCTTCATACACCTATTACACATCCATGCCTTGGTGTATTTAGAATGGGCAACTTCCAAAACTAGGGATGGAACGGATATCCATTCGGATATCATCAAACATCGCATTCTTTTATTTTAGCTAATTAGGCTTAATATTTTGTATCAAAACTTTATATTCTTGTTCTTGGCATTGTGCTTCTTTTGAGTACTAAACCTCAAATGTACAACTATTTTGATCAAATGATGAAAAGAAATTCGGATATCTATTCGGAAGGCAAAATCTGCACCTTTTTCTCCCAATTCGAAATAATCCATAAAAATTGTACCTAATTTCTATTTTTACCTAATAACAGGTTACTAATGGAAAAATTAGCACCAAATTCTTCATTTTATTGTGATAAGATGTTGGTGCTCCTTCAAGATGGCTCCCTGTGACAGAACCAGAAGAGTCCCCTCCAATCACCACCATCATCATCGTTGTCCACGAGAAGCTCTTTCGGGTACGGGATTATTTTCAAAGTGTCAGAAGCAAGGTCAAACACAAACGAACGTTCATAAAATCTGTCACCAAATTTGTTGCCACCATAGTACTTGCCATCAACTGACAAGCCGTAGACATGGTTTCTCTTGATAGCGGGGAATTCCTTGGCAGAAAGGGCAAAGCTTTCGCCTTGACCAAGGAAGAGCGAGTGCTCGCCAAGGTCCAAGACCCTGTCACCGATAATTTGCAGCGACCCCTCCGACTCCGGCGTCCATTCCGACTTGAGCAGCTTATAGATCTCGGCGAAGGACGGGTGGGAGCTGCGCAGAACTACGAGCAGCAACTCACCGGCGCAGGTGAGAAGGTACCCCCGGTGCACGACGTGGGAGTAGTCGCACTTGCACAGGTGGTCCATGGGGCGGCTGATGTTGATGGTGCGAACACGCGGCGGCGACCCAGGCCCAAGGGTGAGGTCGCAGACGACGAGGTTTCCACACAAATCTGTGTAATATATTCTGCCCCCGTGGAAGGCGATGGACTCGATCCCACGAGCGCGTCCGTCGCACAGGACACTCCAGGCGGCGTCCCCAGGCCGGCAGAAGGAGGACTTGCCCGGCTGCCTCGCCACCGCCACCCAGTCCGGCGAGACCAGCGGATCGGCGGAGAGGAAGACCTGGGTGATGTACATCCGGGCGGGAGGGGACTGGCGCGGAGTTCGGTCCCACGAGACGGGTCCTCCGGGTGTGGTCCACTAGGGCGAGCCAGCCGCGAGATGCACCGACGCGATAGGGAGGTGGGCGGTGTCCACCTTCCGCTGGGCATGGCGGGCGAGGAGCCAGATAGAGTAGTAAGCGGGTGTTACGGTAGGGGTAGAGGCGTGCGGTGGGCAAGGATCCACAGGCGAAGAACTCCGGTGGTGGGAGGAGGAGAGGTGCAGGCTCGCCAGTGGGTGCAGACCTGGTGGATGTGGAGGTGGTCGGCGTCGGTGGAAAGGCGGTCGGAGATCTACTCTACGAGATCGCCGGGAAGAGAGGACCAGCTGACAGAGCTTGCGGTGGTGCAGCGGCGGCGTTTCACTGAGGCCGCCGTGGTGCGGCGGCGGCGTTTCATTGCGGGCGGCGGCTTCAATGCAATCGGCCAAAGGCCACCCACACTCCTCTATGGCCAGCAGGTTCCTTTACCGAGTAGGATCTGGATCTGGAAGCTCACGGGGCCAGGCCGGAGTCCGACACATACAAGAAGAAAGAAAAAGACTTCATCTTCTCACCAGACTTGCTTTGCAAACTGAAGCTCCCAGCCATTTTTCTCCCCTTTTGCTTCTGTGCTTTACATTAAAATCATAGATGGTTAATTAGATCTGTGACATTATAGTTTTCACGTTTTTGAAGGATGTCATTACTATTTGATTAACTACGTGGGTGCCATTACAACTTTGCAGTCGTTTGAACCATGCCATTTTGTACGCCCAAAGCCGTATGAGGCCCACTTGCAGGTGTATTGGAGTGAAGAAAGAAGGAGAAATGTCTTGTTTGCCCTCATCTTCATTCCGCCGCCTCCTCCGCCATGTCGTGCCCCTCTGGTAGACCTTGTCCATCTCCTTTGACTCCGGCCTCCACTGTAGCTCGTGCTCATGCTTGAACCCCCTCCGGCCTCCACTCGCTGGCCCCTCTCCTTTCTCCCCCCTCGCAGTAGCTGCAGAGGTGAACTCACTGGAGGACGGCAAGGCGGAGCTCCCCTGTGTCAATGGTCACGAATCAAGTCTTTGTGAGCTATTCGATCTCTACCGCAGCGAATCAACCTTGCCGAGCAACAAATCGAGCATTTCCTGCTACGAATCGACCTCCACTTCCAGCGAATCGACCTCTACGGCTGCGCGAGGAGGAATGCATCTTCGGCTGCTGGCGGCGCGGTGACTGTTGGAGCCGAGCGACAAGTGTTGGGGTGTCACGACTGCGCGAATAGAACCCTTGCTCGAGACTCCCATGGCAGCTTGTTGGAGTCGAGGAGAGGTGAACGGACGACCTGCAAGATAAGCACGACGACCAAAGCGGTCGGAGCAGCGATGGACGGGCTCGTCGATGCGGAAGGTGGAGGACGCCGCGACGGCGTGGCGCCAGCGGGGATGGGATCTCGGGGCGGCGGCGACAAGCCCTCAACAAGCACCGCCGGCCACGGGGGCTGCTGCGGTGGGAGGTTGAAGACAACCCTGACGTGTGGGTCCCACACGTCAGTGAAATGAGAGAGAGGAAAGCAAGGGGCAATCTTGTCTATACGAGAATACACAGCCTCCACTACGCTTGCAAGTGGGCCTCATACGGCTTTGAGCGTACAAAATGGCATGGTTCAAACAACTGCAAAATTGTAATGGCACCCACGTAGTTAATCGAATAGTAATGGCGTCTTTCAAAATGTGGAAATTATAATGGCACAAATCTAATTAACCCTAGAATCAAATCCACGACTCAGTACAAGAAGAAAAGACATCATCTTTGTCCAACGCATTACCGTGTTTCCTCAAGTTTCAGTTCAGAACCTTATCATTAGGCCAGTCTCAGTGAGAAGTGTCATGAGAGGGTCATGAGTATTAAATTTTCTGTCACATCAGCAAATTTATGAAGAGAGAGGATGAGAAGTGTTATGGAATGAGAGAGGAGGGTCATCACCATGACCTCAGGGTCATCACCATGACCATGCGTTGGCACAGTTCTTAAGGTTCCAGTCTTGGTAACTGTGCGATGACCCTCTCCATTGAGACTGGCCTCAGCCCCACATTTCAAACTGAAGAAGCTCCCAACCACTTTCGATCCCCATTCGCTTTGTGCTTACATCAAGGCCACATCCCAATACAATCAACTTATCACCTCCAGCTCTTGCCTTGCCACAAGGAAAAAAAATAATCAGAATATATATGAGGGATAAAATATACAGCTACTCATCCACATTCTAGATGACAGCATCTTTCCAATGAAAATTTGTATAAAAATTAATCACCCAAATTTATCTGGAATGTGGATGCCGTATCGGCACTATTTTGCTCTCCCTCCGCGCTTCACGGGTACGTGTCGATCAGCGACGAAACGCGCGGGCAAAGGCGCGCCGCGATTGGAGGGAGGCTGCGGTGGTTTTTCAAAAAGACCTCCAATTTCATATGAATCACAACCCAGTTCAACGAATCCGACACATACAATTATCGCGTGCATGTACTTTACGAACAGCGGCTCGTACTAAACTTTATTTCGACACGAAGAGGAGAATTACTGTCATTCATACAGAAATCACCCCGAAGCGGTTTTCCAAACACCCCTACCCACCACAGGCATCCCCGACCACTGCTCAGCCAGACCCTCTCCGCCGCCTTCTCCTGCTGCGGCCTCTCGGCGCCACCTCCTCCCTCACACACACACTCTCTCTCTCTCTCACCTTCTCGCAGCCACCGCTCTCTCTCTCTGTGCTCTTCGCCTGTCTCCACCGCTCCTCCCTGCCGCTGCCCCTCCCTGCTCTCCGCCGCCACCCCGCCTGGCGCCCGCTCCCGCGAAATCCAGACCGGCGCCTCATCCTCTCCCCTACCATTTCATCGCCGCTCGGACCTCCTCTTCCTCGCACGTGTCCTCTCCACCTCCGGCCGCGACGGCGACGGTAACAAGACGTGGAGCTTCGCGGGGGGCTCAGGCGATCCGGACCCATTCGCCCATGAGGAAGCCGCCGCCGATGCTTGAGAGGCGCTGCGGTAGGGCCCGCGGCTGCCACCGACAGTACACTAAACAATTTTCACTCTACCAGCTGAGCATTGTTAATGTACTTTCAAATACCTTTTTTATATTGATGAAAAATATTCTTTCATCAATTTATTGGTATGTAGTAGAAGATCATTTTCTTCCCATTTGGTTTGGTCTTTTGGAAGTTAGTTACATGTGCCTACAATGGTGGAGTTGCTGCTTGAATCGATGGACTATGGGAGACGGAGGAGTTGGCATATTGCTGGATTTGTGTGCTTGAGAGGAGCTGCTGCTTGCTTGCAGTAGAGAAAAGAAGCAATCCTTAGGTGAGGTATGTATGTGTATGTTTCCAACTAAACTGCAATCCGTATGATAGTTACCCAGGAAAAATTCCAAATATTGACTGCATAGGGTGATCATTGGTCATGCTTGGTTCTCTTGTGTTAGTGTTAGTGGTAGTCTTTTGCACTTCCAACTAACATGTAACAAACTAACACCTTAGATGTTTGGATTCATGTGTTAGTTTGCATTTAATGCTACTTTTTCAATCATTTGAGGATCTAAAGAGAGAGAGAAAAAAGAGTAAAAGAGGTGGGGTCCACCAAAACTAACACTAATTACCACCTATTGGGGATGTTAGTATTTTTGGGGGTGTTATCCCAACTAACACCAAACTAACACCCATACTTGGATTTTTGGTGTTAGTCTAGTGTTAGTTTGTACTAACACTAACACCTTCAACCAAGCATGCCCACTGTTGACGGCTGTTAAGTGCCTACTTTAGCCGTCAATATACTCATAAATAAAGGAGCATAAGGCATTTCTTACACGTATTTAGTTAAGAATAATGTAGTTCCACTTGTCCTCAGAGATTATTTGATTGCAGGAAAATAAGTAAGAAAAGAGTGGCAAACTCACCTTCTATGATCCATGCCACATCACCTCATCCTAGGAGGACTGCCAACAAGGATGCCATGCATGCAAACCTGCCAACAAAGGCTCCATGCATGCATGCCATGCAAGCAATCCAAGTGAAGCACACTCCGACGAATCAGAGCATGACACATGGACATCACATGGATCCATGGACCCACAGCATCAAAAGGAAGTGGACACAGGCAGACCTTAGGAGCCACGGGGCGGTCACTGAAAGCCGGGCCGGGGGCCCACGAGGTCGTGACCCCCAGTCGGTGAGCAAGCCTTGGTGGGCTCCTCTTGGCCCTCCACATGGTGCTTCCCTATTGGTCCTAGAAGCCATTCCCGGGGTGTTTGCATCCACTCCTCGCCGGTGCCTTGGCCTATAAATAGAAGAGGAGGGGGCTCATTCTTAGACATCCACACTTGCAACACCTCTCTCACTTTTAGTTTCAAGGCAAGGAGATAGGCTAGAGTAGTTCTACTTCAGGTTCCAAGTCTACTTTGGGATCTAGGTATGAGTTCTCTTGTATCTTTATTCATTTGTATGACTTTGATCTACTTCAGTTATTCAGCTATTTCATATAAAGTCGTGTTAGTATACATGGGTGATTTGTTCATGTGTTCTTCACCTATTCATCATTTAGAGGTTCTGTTCTTGATGAACAAGGCCTTCGATCTACTTGACGGGTGACTTTCACATGTTTCTGGTGTTTGTTCATAAGTTAGAGCCTCGTGTTCTTCGCGAACATGACCCTTTGATCCAGTTGAACAGACATAGGAAAACACAAATACGTTTGTGTACCTAACCTGATTTGATCTAATTAGATGACATGATTACGTTGTATGAAGTATGTGCTTAAGCTACGATACTCGGTGTAATTGGCTGGTTTATCTGGTGGCTTGACCTGGGTCACAATAGCCCGGGCCGGTCAAGTCTGGCTAACAACGTAAGCATGGTGCTTGGGTTGCGTAGCTACTGCTTTATGAGTTTATCCACGGTTTGTCTTGGGGTAGGCAGCGGTAGTGTGACCGTAGTTGGTCCCTCTGAAATCCCCATGTTCGGATAAGTAGGAGTCTAAAATCTAACAACCGGAGTTGTGCGGAAGCAACATAGGAGGTTAGCTCCCTGTGGTACCTGGGTGCTTAAGTCAATGTTCTTCAACGCTAGTGTATCTAACTCGTTCTTACCAACTTTATGTGTTTAGTACATAAGAACCTAGAACTAACTCATATGTTGCCTCCTATGCCTAGGAGCCCTTATAGAGAGAATGAGTGTGTGTGTGATCACACTACCCAATTATCATTTCTTACTCCTGCATTTGAGTGTCTGATTTATTTCCATATATGATCTATACTCATTGCAATAGTGTTGAGCTCGTTAATCCACCAAAGCCTTCCTTGGATTCGATACCCTTTGGAATACTCCTTTGGGGAAATGCTACGCGCTTGCGGACTTACGTAACGTTAAGAATTACCAACCAGCATTTCTGATGCTATTACCAGGATGGGTTCCAAACCTGTTCGTTGGTAGTTGCGTTAAGAAATGTCAACACCCACTATGATTGTTCCATATCAGGTTGTGATATGGAGTGTGGGGAACAAGAAGTGCATTGGTGTCTTGATAAGACACTATAAGCATGAAGTCCCTTCCATGCCATTCTTCAGATCATGGTAAGTGGAGTACTATGCAGTCTTAATGACTAAATCAATTCAATCTGTTTTAACATTTGGTTCATCAACATATCAGATATTCACTTGACTCTCTCAACAAGCTGGAGGTGGGATAACTGACTTCATCATTGTCTTGAGGAACACTGATGCCATCAAGATATTCAGTAGAAAGGCACATCTATCTGTTGATGCTGGTGTTAGTGCTTCAGCTGGCCATGTCAATCAGGCTGATTTCCGTGCTGGTGATTGCTATGCTAGAAAATGAAATGAGATCAGATATAGAGAATGAATTCAGATAGATGGACGAGGTCGCAGACGACGAGGTTTCCAGACAAATCTGTGTAATATATTCTGCCCCCGTGGAAGGTGATGGACTCGATCCACAGCGTCGTCGCCAGACACTCGGGCGGCGTCCCCTGTGCCCGGCAGAAGAAGGACTTGCCCGGCTGCCTCGCCACCGCCACCCATTCCGGCGAGATCAGCGGATCGGCGGAGAGGAAGACCTGGGTGATGTACATCCGGGAGGGAGTTCAGAGTCCCGGGTCCCAGACGAGACGGTCCTCGGTGTGGTCCACTAGGGCGAGCCAGCCGCGAGATGCACCGACGGAGTAAGGGAGGTCGAGTGGGGGGGCGGTGGTGTCCACCTTCCGCTGGAGGCAGCGGCAGCGAGGGAGCCAAATAGAGTAGTATGCGGGTGTTACCAGTAGGGTAGAGGGCGTGCGGTGGGCAAGGATCCACGGGCGAAGAGCTCCGGTGGTGGGAGGAGGAGAGGTGCAGGCTCGCCAGTGGGCGCAGACCTGGTGGATGTGGAGGTGGTCGGCGTCGGTGGAAAGGCGGTCGGAGATTTGCTCTACGAGATCGCCGAGAAGAGAGGACCAGTTGACAGAGCTTGCGGTGGTGTGGCGGCGGCGTTTCACTGAGGCCGCCATGGTGCGGCGGCGGCGTTTCATTGCGGGCGGCGACTTCAATGCAATCGGCCAAAGGCCACCCACACTCCTCTATGGCCAGCAGGTTCCTTTACCGAGTAGGATCTGGATCTGGAAGCTCATGGGGCCGGAGTCCGATACATACATACATACAAGAAGAAAGAAAAAGACTTCATCTTTGCGTTTCTTCAAGTTTAGTTCAAAACCTTCTCATCAGACTTGCTTTGCATACTGAAGCTCCCAGCCATTTTTTCTCCCCTTTTGCTTCTGTGCTTTACATTAAAATCATAGAATCAAATCCACGACTCAGTACAAGAAGAAAAGACATCATCTTTGTCCAACGCATTACCGTGTTTCCTCAAGTTTCAGTTCAGAACCTTATCATCACCCCGCATTTCAAACTGAAGAAGCTCCCAACCACTTTCGATCCCCATTCGCTTTGTGCTTACATCAAGGCCACAGCCCAATACAATCAACTTATCACTTCCAGCTCTTGCCTTGCCACAAGAAAAAAAATTAATCAGAATATATATGAGGGATATATATATATATATATAGCAAATGCAACAAGGTGCAATTTGTATAGCAAATGCATAGACTCTGTAGTTACAACCAATTGTAACAGCTAGACTAGACCAATTGCAACATGGCACCATACTAATTGCAACTCGACGGAAAAACATTTTGTACAGCAAATAAACAGACTCTCGCAAATTAGAAATACGTGATTGCAACTAAACAAACCAGTTGCAATTGGATGCGGACCAATTGCAATCAGACCAGTTGCAACTAGTTGCTGAAGTTGCGTGTAAACCAATTGCAACCGCGACAATAGGCCAATTGCAACTATGATACTGTACAAATTGCAACTCGACATAACTAATTACAACAATTTTGACCGGTTGCAACTTCCAACTAGATACGAACCAATTACCACTAGACCAGACCTAATTGCAACCCGACGCGAACTAATTGCAACTAGAGTCGGTGTAGTTCGAACTGAGCAATTATCAATTGAAATCAGGGTGGGTGCATTCTCTATACAAAATACACCCAGGTGCATTATAGCAAAACAATATGTGTGTGTGTGTGTATATATATATGAAAAATCTATTCTACACGCGCGTGTAACTACTCCTACCTCCATATCTCATGATATACATTGAATCCGACCGAACGAAAAGTATGTACACGTAGTATGTGATGATACTAGACTATTTATGGTGGTATATAAGTTGAGTATGTGATCATACATAGAGTATGTGGACATACTAATTTTTATATACTAATAGTAAGGTATAATAGAAATATATTAAAAACTAGAGAGGCTTTTGAAATTTTTCATATATATCCATTTGGATTGTCCTAGAATTAGTATGTAAACATACTCAAAGTGATAAATAGGTATGTAGACATACCCACGGTGGTATTTTGATGATGAGAGTAGCTACACGCGTGTGTAGATAAAACTCGTCATATATATATATATATATATATATATATATATATATATATATATTATACTTGGGTGCATTCTATGTTGAGAATGCACCAGACAGCAGCCTTAGTGCGAACAGCAACGAGGGCCCACCCCAGCGCGCCAACTGGCTACCCGTCCCAGTTTATCTGAACCATCTCCGGGCCCACATCTACCTCGCGCTCCCATTCGGGCATTCACCCCCGATTTCCGGCCCCACTCATTTCAGTTTCTCCCCCACTCTTTCCTCGGCGTCTCCGTGCGGTTCTCCTGCGGCGACTCGTGATCTCCGGTGAGGTGAAGCGCGGTGATCGCTAAGATTCTGAGCGCTGGATCGTCTCCGTTGCGGCGACCCGTCCTCGTCGTTCTCCTCCGCTTGCTCTCGGTGCAAGGGCGCACCGTCTTTGCTTCTCCCCCGCCCCTATCAACTTCATCTTCACTCGGTGGTGTCGTGAAGGTCGAGCAACCGCTACGCTCTCGCGGATTCCGTCCTTCGACGTCTTCCTCGCACTCCATTGCTGGTATTCCGTCCGCTCTCTCGATATCCTCCCCCCCATTGCTGGTATTGCTAGGGTTTGATTGATTTTGTTTCGTCCGCTCTCTCGATTCTCCTGTGTTCGTTGCGTGAATCGTTTTATGTTTGCGGGCTCCCATGGCAACGATTCCATTACATTCTATCGCGTTGATGCTATTTCATCAGTTAGGGTTTTGTTTGATTTGTTTGCGCTTCTGCTCACACACACATTCAGTTGATCACACGCGGCTTGGTGTAAAAATCTCAATCAGTCCCGTGCGTTGTTATGTTTTTGAATCAGTTAGGGGTTGATTGATTTTATTGTTGCAACCGCCCCATTATAGAAGTTGCAACCGTCAAGATCGTAGAAGTTGCAAGTCACATGTAGAAGTTGCAACTGCTCGATCTGAGCACCATTGCTTGCATAGGTTTTGTAGTTGTTATTGTTGCAACTGTCCATTATAGAAGTTGCAACCGTCCCACTGTTGAAGTTGCAACTGGCTCAGTACACAGGCAACTTCCATTATATATGTGTAGTAGTTGTTATTGTTGCAACTGTTATATTACAGGAGTTGCAATTGTGTTACTGCAGAGGTTGCAATTGTTTCTGTATCACAAGCAATTGTTCTCATATAGGTGTAGTAATCTGTTATTGTTGCAACTGTTGCATCAGAGGAGTTGCAAATGTTATATGATAGAAGCTGCAATTGCTCCATGATAGAAGTTGCAACTGTGTCATATAGATGTGGTAATTGTATTTATGTTTTTAATGTTGCAAACTGGCCGTTGAAAACTAGTTGTAGTTTTTGCTGGCAAATTTTTTGTGTGCCATGTGCTTTTTTAGTTTTTGCTGATCTTTTTATGTTCACCCCTGTTTTTTCAGTTGTATTTTATAATGGATCAAGGTCAGAATGATGGAGGACAGCAAGGTGCAGAGCAAGGGGGGCAGCAAGGTGGCCTGAATGTTCGTTCCTCCCCTCGGTTTCATAATAAGAGGAAGGCAGCGGATTTAGAAAAACTACGTGAGAGGAGGAAAAGGCTCAGGTTGCCAAATCAAATGAGCAGTGCTGCTGAAGATCAAGAAGACGAAGAGCATGATGTTGATTTTGATCCCCATGGTGAAGAATCTGGTGAAGATGATGCGGAGGCCGATGATGAGAATGCGGTTGCTCCCGCTGGTGATGGTGACAAGGGAAAATCCAAGAAGAACTCTATACGATGCTCTCTGGCGAAATTCATCAAGCTTCTCAATGCTTTATCAGATGACCTGAAAGGTCAAGTAGTCACCAAGGGATTTGGTGGCCTTCTGAATTTCAAGCTGAATTATCTGAGGAGGGACTTGACCAGCTGGCTGATGCGTAAGTTTAATCCAGAGACAATGAAGCTGGAGATTGGCGGCGGCAAAGATATTGACATCAGTCCTCATGGTGTTTGGTGTGCCATGCAGATACCAAATGCTGGTGGCGACCCACTCCCCATGTCTGATCGAGATGCTCGCGCCTAGCGTGATCGGCTTGGCTTACAGATTGTTCGCCCCTCTTATAAATCCAGGCAGGGCATCACGCTAAAGCATATCATTGATCGGTTGGCTGACAGGTCGTTGACTGGGGAGCTTGGCCTAAGAGCCTTCTTCATGGGCGCTTTTCAGTGCTTGTTGTTCTCCAACTCCGACACCAAGATCAGGCTTGATGATGTCAGATATACTCAGGATATCCGTAACATTGGCACCGTGAATTGGTGCAAGGCGATCGTTGATGTGCTCGATGTAGCCGCCGGTTGTACAAGTTGGATTATGCTGTCAAAGGTATCAATGCACCCATCAGTGGATGTGCAATCTTTCTAGCGGTAAGCTCAATGCAGACATTATGTTTTTCCTGTGTTTTTTATTATCTGCAACTGTTTGCATAGCCTGGTAGCAATTAGTTATATGTCTCGCTGCTAGTAGTGGCACAAGTTGCAATTAGTTTAGTTTTTTGTTCTTATTTTCTCGGATTCAACTCCACGATGGCGGTGTGTGTTTTACATGTGTGCCCCCTTTTTTTCTTTTTTAACTGCAGAAGTTATATGTTGACAACTTGCAACATGGATTTGATACAAGTCCTTTTTCGATCCCCCGTTGTGCGTTCCTGGATTCGAAGCTTATTCATGTGATATCTAATGAGGATCGCAGGGGAGATGTTGGTGACAAGGTCGAGTTTGGTCACCTCAGGGTAGGTTTGCAACCATACTGTGTTCAAATGTTGCAACTGCTATTGCAACAATGTTGCAATTTGTTATCTGTTAACATTCATTCTCTTTTTTTCAATGACATGCAGTTTAGAAGTGTTATCGATACGTGTTATGGTGCCCCCATTGGATCTTTAACGCCCAAGCTCGGTGTTCGCAGACGCTCCAGCTCCTCTCGCAAAGAAGATCTGCTGCGGCACATCCGGGGGGCGACATCGCATGATCCTGGCGGTCATGTGTCCTTTAACCTGCAGCCCCATGTTTATTATGAGTACCCAAGCTTGTTTACTTCATTTAGTCAGCGCATATCTGATTTGGTTGGACAGAGTAGGAAGGCAGATGCGCTGACTATATCTAAGGATTTTGATGAAAGGACTAAACAAGCACAGGAGTTTTCAAGGAAGGCGGCTGAGTACGCAACAAGGTCACGTGACCTTATGGTGAAAGCTCATCGAGTGTGTCGACTATGAACAAGCTGCACTGCGATAAGGAAGCGAGCAAGCGTCGCAGGAGGAAGGCTACGAATGACAGCCAACCAGCATCCGGTATGTCTTTTTCCATTTTTTAAAAACGAGCAGTTGCAATTTGTATACCAATCATGTTGCTATCACATATAATCATCAGTTGCAATCATACTCTCACCATGTTGCAAACACACACCAATATTATTTCTATGACACGTAACCAGTAGTTGGAATCACACACTTAACCAGGTGCAAACATGCATCTCAATACCGTTGCTATCACATGTAACCAGTAGTTGCAATCACACAATAGGCAGGTTGCAAACGCTCACCAATTTTATTTAAAAATTTCTGCATGCAGCAGCAGCAAGTATGGAGGGTGTGGAAGACTAGTCTGGAGCAGGAGGAGATGAAGATGATGTCGATTCTCCCAGTCCAATTGAAACACAGTTCCACGTAGACTCTCTGGATCATGATTTTGATTATCAGGATGATGATAACAGAGACATTCCCAGGACCCCACCCCACGCACATGACACTGAACAAGGGGATTTTGATAGAAGTAAGAATATATATGCATTTTCTTTGTTTGTTATAAAATGTTTTTATATCATCTTCAATAATCCTTTTTTTACTTACATATCCCCCTTTTCTTTGATTTCGTAGCACCACCACACCTTGGTGGCAACATGTCCAATGTTGATGAAATTCTTGGCTTTTTTAATTCCCCGACCATACATCAACAATGAGGATGTGGGGCTCATCTGAGGTAAGCTCATGTGACTCACTGGTTGTATGCGACTGAGCGGTTGCAATCCCACCTCACTTGTTGTAGCAATCAGATGTTATGCCCTGTTGCAATTAGTGTCTCATTGCAGTAACCACAAGCATTGATCGTGTTGCAAATTTTGATTTGTGTTTGTTTTTTTACATAATGAAAGTACTGATCCTGAAATTGAATCTGTGATGCAATTTTAGCGAAAAGAGCAGCAGACAGCAGTAGTAGCAAAGAGCCATGAAGAGGTTGTAACCCACTCATCAACAACATTGCAGTTTGTGTGTACTTACAGTTGCAATTTGGGTCTTTTTTTCTTACTTTCTAAAACATAACTTAATTTCTTTCATAATACAGTTTGCTAGAATTTATACAAGGAGGCCCGACAATGTTGAGAAGAAGCAGAAACTTAAAGAGACTCAGGCTCAGGAGGATAGAAGAAAGTTTGAAGAACAGGAAGCCGAGAAGAAGAAGGCCGAAGAAGAGGAAGCGTTGAAGAAAAAGATTGAAGATGAGGAAGCTGAGAAGAAGAGGTTGGAAGATGAACGAATGAAGAAGGCTGAAGATGATAGGTTGAAAGCAAGAAGAGAGTTGTAACCCACATATTACCAATGTTGCAGTTTGTGTGTACTTACAGTTGCAATTTGTGTCCTTTTGTTTTACTGGCTTTGATTCACTGCAGTGGAAGAAGCAGCAAAGAGATAGACAGAAGAAGAAGAGAAGCAAAAGGCTGCAGCAGAAGAAGAGATGAAGAAAAAGGCTACAGTGGATGAAGAGATGAAGAAGAGCAGAAGAAAAAGGTCGTGAAGAAGAGTGAAGAAGCAGAAGCAAAGAAAGCAAGCAGAGTTGTAACCCACTCGTCAACAACATTGCAATTTGTGTTTTTTTATTTTTACTGGCTAAAACATTACTAATTTTTACTTCCATAACCGATGAAAGCCGCAATGAAGGAGCAAGAAGGTCAAGGCGTAACAAGAAGAGAAGCAAAGCACGCAAAGAATAGAAGAGCGTAATAGGCGCAATGAGAAGCAAAAAGCGATAGGATGAAAGTAGCGACATCGTTGAGGTTGCAACCGACATATTATCAATATTGCGGTTTGTGTGTACTGGTTTGCAATTTGTATCTTTTTTCACGGCTAAATACATAAGCGATTCATCATGTAGCGGAAGAAGAGAAGCAGAAGGCTGCAGCAGAAGAAGCTCGGAGGAAGAGGGCTGAGGCCGATAAGAAGAGAAACGCTGCTGGTACTAAGAAGGCTGAACTTCAGAGGCGAAAGGCTGATGCCGATCAAGGTGAAAAAGCCGCGACCAAAGAAGCAGATGAAGAAAAAGGCTGCAGCTGACAAGAAGTCTGAAGAAAAGGAGAAGAAGGTTATAGCAGAGATCCAGAAAAAGCTAGACGCGAACAAGGCTGCTCTGCAGAAGGAGCCGTCTGCTACCAAGATTAACAAGCGGCGGCAATTGTCAAAGACATATGCAAAGAAGCGTCAAGAATACAAGAAAAAGATAGATGTTCTTGCCAGGAGGCCACATTTGTATTGGAATCTGTGGAGGTACCCTGCGGCGGGAACCGGCTCATCGGTGATGATATCCGGTTCCTGCGAGTCGGGCGACATCAACAACTTGACTCCTCCGATCCGGCTTTCACAAGATGAAGTGTCTGAAGGTCTTGTTGATTACGGCAAGGTTCAAAAGTTGATTTTCAAGCGCCTAGGTGATGTAGAGTTCGGAGGAGGCCTGCGAGTTCATATCCCGTTCGGATCACTCGCAAGCGTCGACATACCAATTTCAAATTTGTTTATCC
This sequence comes from Cenchrus purpureus, assembly GCA_022644695.1. Taxonomy (NCBI): domain Eukaryota; kingdom Viridiplantae; phylum Streptophyta; class Magnoliopsida; order Poales; family Poaceae; genus Cenchrus; species Cenchrus purpureus. The sequence goes on from CP053461.1 coordinate 46,538,495, forward strand.
GAGAGAAGATCTTAAGCGAACACGAGCTTCAAGAGTATGTTCTTCTACTGTGTTTTTTATGTTGCAACTGTTCCTATATTATTATTGCAACTGTTATCTGCCTACTTTTGCAATTTTGTAGTTTATGCATTTCAGACCACTGTCTCTTTCTACTTTTACTCAGGTTGTACCCACAACTAAGCAGCATTTTTTCCAATCACACACACCCATTAGATTCAATTTTTTTCAGCTAACATGTTGTAATTACACATTCATTATTTTTGTAAACCACACTCCAACCAAGTTGCAATCAGACTGTCATCCAGCATTTTTTTTGCAAACACATGTAACTAGCAGTTGCAACCACACTGTAAGCAGGGTGCAATCACATACTTGCATGGGGTTTTCAGAAGTTGCAACCACACTGCTACCAGGTTGCAATCACACATAGGCATGGGTTGCAAACACAGGGGTGTTTTCAGAAGTTGCAATCACAGCTAACCAGGGGTGGTTGCAACCACACACTAACTATGTTGCAACCACACACATACATGAGTTGCAACCACACTGTGTCATCTAGTAGCTGCAATCATAGTTTAGGAGCAGTTGCAACCACATACTATCCTGGTTGCAACCACAAAATCATCCAGGGGTGCAATACTTTATAGTGCATTTTTGAACCATATTTTTTATACACACCTTTACCTTATAGTGCATTTTTCTGGTGCAGGAGAACTTTATTGCAATTTGGCATTCTTGCCGATTTCACTAGAAAAGAACTTCTTGATAGTTTTACAAATGCCAAACTAAGAGAGTCTGGCTTAATAGATTTCTTGGTGCATTGCATGCGACATGATGACATTGTTCACAAGATTGATTCCTTCGGTTACAGGGTGTTTCTTACCACGGGGTTCTATGTAAGTTCTATGTTTTTCTCTTCAACTGCACGTTTTTTTATACTGTTGCAGTTTTTTCTACGTTTTATCTAGTTTCTAATTGTTCCATTTTTTCTGTGCATCATCAAAAACTGAAAACACACACAGTGGAATGTTGAATGTTGCGACACAGTCCTCAACGAGGATAAATCTGAGACAGATCAATTCAAACGCGTAAACTATGATCTGTCAAGAGCAAAACTGGTTAGCAGACATCTTTCCCAATCCATTATATTTTTTCCAACCTACCATTTTTTTCTGTGTATCATAATTTGCAATCACAATCTCAATGAAGTTGCAATCACACATAACCAGTAGTTGCAATTACAATCTCAAGCAAGTTGCAATCACACATAACCAGTAGTTGCAATCATAGGGTAACAGGTTGCAACTGTTTTTTCTGAGCATATGTTTTTCCACTTTCTTAGCTAATCAGTTTTCTATTCCTGCACCAGATTTTTGTTCCTATCAAAGATGAAGGGCACTACTTTGTATATTGCTTCAACTTCATCCACAATCGCATCGATGTGCTAGACTCAAATGACTACTTCATGAAATGCACGGATTCTCAAGAACGCCACAAGCATGTATTTGCCAAGATTCCGATCATAGATGCAGCCTTTCAGAAGGTGTCCAACTTCAAGTTGCCAAGAGTTAGTGGCTGGAGGAAGCCCTTCATTAAACTACCCAGGCAAGCTGGCCCTAATGATTGCCTATTCTTTGTTTGGAAGTACATGGAGTACTATGACGGGGACAAGTTGACGGAGGAAATCAATCCGGTAAGGCATACATCAACTGATTCTTTTTCTTCTGATTTTGGATCGCTTTCTTATGCGTTTTTATGCTGCAGTTCAATGGCATTATATATAGATGTGAGATGTTGCACTACCGGATCTTCCACCCTCTTAATCAAGTGACATCCACGAAATCTTTGGACAAATTTAGAGTTGGTGGGCGCTTGGTGGCAATTGACTATGATAGCAGCCAGTCCGTGAACAATTAGATCAATGCAGAAAACTTTTTATTGTGTTTGTTATGTGCGCGCAGTCTGAAACTTGGTGTTTGTTATGTGTGGGCAGTCTGAAACTTGGCGAAACTTGTGCTGGTTGTGTGGTAACTGAATAGTTTTCTTGTGATGTGCAACTGAAGTTCTTGTTGAATTTGGTATTTGCCATGGTCAATGTGTTTGTGCAATTACATTCTTGATTTTTCATTTTTCTTTGCAATCACACACATGTATGGTTACAAACACACACTGGTTTCAGAAGTTGCAGTCGCGACTTAACAGGAGTTGCAACCACACTGTAACCTGGTTGCAATCACACATATGGTTGTTTGTAAACACATAGGGTTTTTTTCAGAAGTTGCAATCAGAGCTAACTAGGTTGCAATATTTGAGGTAACATGTTGCAATTAGACATTCATTAGTTTTGCAAACACACTCTAACCAATTTGCAATCAGACACAGATATCCAGTAGTTGCAAACACATGTAATCAGAAGTTGCAACCACACTATAACCTGGTTGCAATCACACACATGCTTTGTGGTTGCAATCACAGCTAACCAGGTGCCGATTTTTTCATCTAACTTGTTGCAACCATACTGTAACCAGGTTGCAATCATTCAAAGATATCCAGTAGTTACAACCACACTGTAACCAGGTTGCAATCACACATAAATTTTCAGCTAATATGTTGCAATCGTACCTTCACTTGTTTGCAACCACACACTTACCAAGTTGCAATCAGACAGTGTTACCCATAAGTTGCAAGCACATGTAAGCAGCAGTTGCAACCACACTGTATCCAGGTTGCAATCACACTTATGCATGGGTTGCAAACATACAGTTGTTCTCCAGAAGTTGTAATCACAGCTAACCAGGAGTTGCAACCACAATATAACCAGGTTGCAATCACAGACATGCATGGGATTTGCAAAACACACAGTGGTTTTCAGAAGCTGCAATCACAGTTAACCAGGAGTTGCAACTATTCTTTAATTAGATTGCAAGCACACACTTGCAAGGGGGGCTGCAACTTTTTTTTGAGGAGATGCAACTGTTGTGACTGCGCAGTTGCAAGTGTGCAGTAGAGCGAGTTGCAATCTGACTTAAATCAACAGAAAAACCATGACAATACATGTACATAGTTTTTACATCCACCCAGATCTATATCAACTGAACATCACCAGGTACATTTTTGTGTTGAACATCAGGTATATTATGGTTGCAATTTTTTCAGCTAACATGTTGCAATCACACTTTCAGTAGTTTTGTAAACCACACACCAACCAAGTTGCAATCATACAGTGTCATCCATTATTTTTTTGCAAACACAAATAACTAGCAGTCGCAACCACACTGTAATCAGGTTGCAATCAAGTACTTGCATGGGTTGCAAACAGACATGGGTTGCAAACAGATATGGGGTGCATCATGTACATTATTGTGTTTAACCTATACAGGAGTTTAAAACAAGATAAAGTGGACAAATTACATTGGGTTCACTCAGATTCATAGTCATCCGGATCGGTCTTTGTCTCAGTTTACATGGTGCGATGTCGCTCTTCTGATTCTTGCAATCACACTCTGTGCTTGTGATTGCTGCACAACTATACTGCACTCAGATTGTTGTGCTTCATCCGCTTCACTTTGCCCTTCTTCCTCATCTCCGTCCTGTCCCTTTTTTATTCTTGGGCGTCCTCTTTTCCTTGGAGTCCAACCTTCAGTTTTTGCACATCTTTTTTTGGCCTTGTTCTCTGCTGCTCTGCTTCTGTTTGGGTTCTGTGGGCATGTTGTGGTGTAGTGTCCCCTAACATGGCAGGTTTGGCACTCTTTTACACCCTTACCTCCACTGTATGTGCTGTATTGATTATCAGGTCCCATACTATTTTTTGCAGATTTTGCTTTGCTGGCAGACTTTCTACCTTTTGTGCTTGACACGGGTGGTTCAGTCAATGTTATACTACTCAGAAAGCTCGCAGAACTAGGTTCCAGGGTTTTTTTGGTGGGGTAGGTTCAGTAGGCTCCGTAGCAGGTTCCATAGTGTATTCACCACTGTCATGTGTTGGTGCAACAGGAACAATATCCCCTCAGTCACCCCTATCTACATGCATTTCACTACTTGCCCTCTCACACTCTGCTGTTTGTAAAGCTCAATACCAGGAGTTATCATGTCGATGTGCCTGACAGCGGTCTCGGTCAGAAGCACGATCAGATTTGCTTCCTGCTCTACCCAGGCGCATTAACTTAGGCAGCAGCTTCGACATCCTTGATTGCTCCGTGTCATTATGATCTGCAACACGAACATCGTGCCTGTCCCATGCAACCACAGATCTAGCATTACGTGTGTAGCGTCTCAGAATGTACCTCTCTGGTATGTTATTGACTTGCAGGTGGGTGAACACCTTTATTATGTGTATGCAAAACAGCCCTGCAGTTTTTTAATATAATCTGGTTGTTAAAAATCACATACATGTACATCTATGTGCTTTTTTTTACCAGAAATGAGCTTGTAAAATTCATCTAACCTGTATGCTCCCATTGCATGTATTCACATTTATATACACCTACTGCTTTGTTAGCTAGTACCTTGAATGCGTACTGCGCCCAGTAGAATGCTCCGGTGCCTTTTTCATGCTTCACCAAGTAACCGCATTCCACCCCAGGATCAGGCTCTATTACAAATGCTGTGCTGTTAACATATTGCTTCTTGTATTCATTGTACACAGCCCTCGTGTACACCCTGCTGAGCTGCTCATCAAACCTAGATTTGCATGCCCTGACAACCTCAGCCTACACAGAGGAATTAGTTTGCAATCATATAGAACTAGTAGCATGACAAGTAGTTGCAATTTGGATTTTCCATTCAAAACTAGTAGTTGCAATCACACAGAATTAAGTTGCAATCACACATAAACATTAGTAGTAATCATACACTAACCAGGTTGCAAACACGCGCAGTTTTTTTGTCTACTAGTTGCAGTGAAGCACTGTTTTATTGAGCTTTTGCAACCAGGCACTAACTAGGTTGGAATTTACATCGCTTTATCTAGTGTTGCAATCACACAGCACCGAGGTTGCAATCAGAAACTAAACACGTTACAAACACACAGTGGTATGCAGTAGTTGCAATCACAACACTCCTTTTTAATTTAGCAGTTTGCAACCACTCACCTACTGCTTTTTCAATTGCACATTGTTCTATACAGAAGTTGCATTCACACACTAGTTAGGTTGCAATCAGACACTAATCAGGCTTTGCAATCATAAAATAACCATCAGGTTGCAAACACATATAACGAGTAGTTGCAACCACACACTAAACAAGTTGCAAACACACACAGTGCAATTCACAGTTTTTGGAGTTAATCATTGTTATATAGAGTAGTTGCAACCCACAGAGTAGTCAGGCTGCAATCACACGAGCAGTTTTGCAATCACAAACTAACCCGGTTTATCAAGATCAAAGAACTGAGCCAGAGTTGCAATCTCTGTTTGCAATCAAGCCTTAGAAATGTTGCAAACAATGAAAAAAAAGCAGGTTGCAACATACCTGTGAGTAGTGTGACTCGCCAGCATCCATATGGTCTGTGTGTTTAATTGAGTCCAGCACCCTCTTCGCAAACATATGCAAGGTTGTGACATTGCTCACATATCCATCCTTCAAAACTCTGTTTTGGCTTTCAGATCTTTGTGTGGAAGTCATCCTGCCACAGTACATTCCTTTGAAATATGCTGCAATCCAACTCTTTCTTTTCTCCCACAATGCTACAATTATGCGGGGTGTTCTCAATGCCACATTCATTAACCAGCTTCTTCCATTCAACCTCAAATTGTGTAGGACCTAGAGGATAATTTATCAGAGACTCCAGCCTCTCCTTCAGATTCTTATCCTTGTGTAACTTGTACAACTCCTCGAGCTCATAATCCCACATTCTTATGATGTGCCATCGGCAATTTCTGTGTTGCGATTTGTTAAACACGATTTTTATGGCCTCTCTCATTGCTGGATCCTCATCTGTGGAAAACATAATTTTTAAGAATCAGCAAGAACACCACATCATAGACAGACTCAAGTTGCAATTCATATAACAAAGAAGTTGCAATTGGACAGGTATCAATGTTGCAAATGGAACAAAACTGCACCTGTGAGAATCACAAAAGGTTGTCGGCCACCCATGCAGCTTTTAAATGATTCAAACAGCCACTTGAATGTGTCAGTTGTCTCATCCCGAAGAAGCGCTTGCCCAAATGACACGTTTTGAGTTGCAACCATCAAACAAACATCATAAGCGGCATTTTCTTGCTGTTCGTCTTGTGGGTCGTGTCAAAAGTGATGACATCCCCAAAATCGACGTATTCTGCACTTGACTTGCATGGCTCCAAAATATGCTTGAAGGACCTTTGTCTTTGGGTCAAAATCAACATCGATAGAATGCTTCATTGTTTTCCTTGCACTCCACGAAGAATTGTGACTTCTCTATGTCACCATACCTTTCCTCCCTTGCACTGTTCTTTCTGCACCACAAGTGAATAAAAAACAAGTAAATTTTTGGCTTCATTATATCGATTCTCTTGTTTGCATTAGGAAGAATGACCTACATGTTACGTATATCTTTCTCGGTGAATGGCGGTTTGGCGCCCTCCATACGATTCGACATCACATTCATAGCAGCTGGTTTGGGGACGCCACTCCTCGACATGATTGCAAACAAGTCATCCATAGCTTTCTCCCTTTGCTTATGAGCATGCATATATCTAACCATCTGGTGATGGTCTGAAGCCTATGATTGTGTGCTTCCTCGAGTTTGTCAAAGTACCAGATTTTGTGTTTTTTGTCCTCCTTCACCTTTACATAGGCTGGGCAACCAATTCTCATCGATGTTTTATCAGTCAGTGGCTCCTCATTTTCTTTGCCTGGTTTCACAAACCCCTGACGGTTGCAAACCCAGTGTTTAGTCTCTTTACTAGTCCTCATGATTCTAACACTGAACCCAGCCAATTTTGCATAATCAAGGTAAAATTGATGCGCTGCTTCCATGGTATCAAACTCTTGCCGCACCCTGGGGATAAATACATCAAGCATGTTTGCTTCCTGTGGAAGAAATTAATCAACCATGAGTTTTTTGCAATCACTGTTTAACCAAATAAAACCAAGTTAAAATCCACAGGAGCCCATGTGTGCAATCAGCAGCAATCAAACTTGCAACTGGAACAATAGGCATTCTTTTTTTCCAGGGGCAAAAAATTTGTTGTTGCAACCACACTACAGGATGTTTTTGCAAGCAAGCAGCAACCAACATTGCAAACTATTCCAACACAAATATTTTCAACTGCAATCTATCAACACAGACAATAAAGTTGTAATCTACAGGAGCCTATGGTGGCAACCAGACAGCAACCCACGTTGCAAACTAGCAGCAACAAATAAAATTAATCAGTAGTATATCTACACAGACAACGAAGTTGCAATCCACATGAAAATCTAGTTGCAACCATACAGCAACCCGCGTTGCAAACTAGCAGCAACAAAAAAACTCCAGCAGCAGACAATGAAGTTGCAATCTACTGAAGTTTCTGGTTGCAACCTGACAGCAACCCACGTTGCAAACTAGCTGCAACAAAAAAAATACTCTAGCATCAATCTATCAACACAGACAATGAAGTTGCAATCCACGTTTGCAATCTAGTTCAAAGGTGAACCAGTGAAGATAATTTTTACACAACCTTAAATGTTTGCAACCACACTACATGTTCTAGTTGCAATCATCAAAATAATACACAGATTCTAGTTGCAACCCTATTTGGAATCAGTAAACAACATAGACTCTAGTTGCAACCAACACAGCACCGCAGTTGCAACCAGCACAACATCCTTATTGCAATCAGTAAATACCAGCAGACTCTAGTTGCAACCAACACAACACCCTAGTTTGCAATCAGTAAATAATAGCAGACTCTAGTTGCAATCAACAGAACACACTATTTGCAACCAACAAAACACCCAAGTTGCAATCAGCAAATAACAGACAGACTATAGTTGCAACCAACACAGCACCGCAGTTGCATCACAAACATGGTCAAACGATGCAACTAAGAACAGGCATCAGTTGCATCACAACACAGGTCTAGTTGCAACCAACACGTAACCAGCTTTGCAAGTACACAACCATTCGGTTGCAATCAATGAAGACACCTTGAAACCATGAGGGAGTAGTAGCGAACAGGAATTTGCTTTTGTTCTTACCGGAAGGAACAACTGTGTTGGATCAGGAGTGAGTAGCGATCCAGCAGGAATTGAAGGTGGGGGCGTCAGCAACGTCACGTGATGCAAGGGATCCCCGGTCGTTGTCGGCGTCAAAGGAGGCGCGATGGGAGGAGGCGCCGTAGCCGCCACGAGAGACGACGATTCGGATCGGCACCTCCCGGCAACAATAATCGCCATCTCCTCCGGATCAATGTGTGCCTCTGAAGAGGTGCTTCACTGCGTATGCTAGCGGCAGGGCCATGGATTTCGGGGTGGAGTCCGAGGCGATCAAAGGCGCCGAGGGCGACGGCGGCAGCGGCCATGGTTCGGAAGAAGGAGGCGGGTCTTAATTTGGAGCTGATTTGCTTCTGTCTTGCTTGTGGAGAGGATTGATTAAAGGGAAAGGGAGGCGGGCCCGTATTTGGACAACTTGGCGCGGGAGGCGTCGCGGGTGGGACAAGCGAGGACGCGCTCGGGAAGCTGGGTTGAGGTCTCTTGTCATGAACTAAAATGCACCCAGTGCATTTTAATGTCGTCATATATATATACATATATATGTATGTATATATATATATATATAGGACTTCCAATATGAAAGTTCTCACCAACCCAACCACCTCCCCACTCCAAAGATGGTGCCCAACCAACAAGGCCACCGAACCAGCCACAACCAGATCCGCTCCCTCATTCCCCCTCCAGCTCCATTCAAATCAATCCACTAGCGAGCTGCGGTCCAGGCCGGCTCATGGGAGCGCCCCCCCGGTGGACGGCTAGTCCGGCCAGCTCCCCGCGCAGGAGCCGCCGACTGCGGGTAGCGGCGGCGCGGACGGCCTCCCCGGCAAGCTGGCGTCTGTGGGAGCATTGCCGCGGGCGTGGGTTGCAGCCCGCTGGATCCGCGCGATGGAGCTCGCGGCAGACGGCGGCGGGTCCGGCGACCTCCTCGCGGGTCTGGCAGACGGCGCGGTCTGGCGACGAGCAGCGGCGTCGAGCGCCTCTCACGCCGCGGCGAGGCGGGCCCCCAGCGAGGCCTCCCCTGCAAGTGGAGGCACGGAGGCCTGGCGAGCCGCGAACCTGCGTCTGTTTCCCCATCGAGCGGCGGCGCGGTGCGGTCTTCCCCGGCGCGGACGGCGGCCGGCCAGCGACCTCCCCGAGCGAAGCACACAGCGGCGCGCATCCCGGCCTAGCGGCGGGTGGAGGCTCGACAGGCGCGGCGCGAAGCCCGACCTACGAGGGCCACTGCGTCGCGTGCGGGCGCAGGCGCTCGTCCCTGGCTCCGTGCAGGCAGGCCTGTCCGTGCGCACGGGCACGGGTGCTCGTCCCTGGTTCAGCGGCGCCGTCATGTGCTTGCCCAGGTGAGAACGCACTCCCCTCTACAAGATACGGCAACAGCCAGATCACACGAGATGCAGGCAAAATGTTTGATTAAATTCCCCTAAAGCTCCCGGATGGTGATGGGTTCGGTGGTGGTGTTGCCTCTGGATGGTGACGTTGGTGGCAGCGGCATGGCCGGGCTATGTGATGGAGCTAACCATGAGCTCACCATTTTGATGCAGGTAACATGCTCGACGAAGTTCCTGTGAGGAGAGACCAACAGTGAAAGCTTTGTATTTTTTTCGTTCCACGCTTCTGATTCTGAAAGCTTCTGTTAATTTTTTGTGTGAACCAAATCTGATTTGCATCTTGCTATGTCCCCTGCTAGCATCCAAGAAGCCCGCCAACGACATGATTTTCAGTCTCGATCCTTGATTACATGTTTTTTGTGCAGATTTGCTGTAAATCTATTGTGGGATCATATATATTCTTGTGTTTGAGAATAGAAACCTCATTTGCATGTTTCTATGACTAACTTAACTTGATTGTATGACTAGAATGACATGTTTCCATGACCGACAAGTTCCTATGACCTGAACAGTAGATTCCATCAGTAGGCATGTGCAGTTTTGTCCACTTGTGTTCAAATTTGAAATCTAGATCTCAAATTGTCATACAAACAAGCAATCGGGATCATGCAAACAAGTTTATATGCCCGCGGTCCATTCCAATGAGGAGATAAAAGTGATTTTTTGTTTTTGCTTTTTCCATGCCCATCCACGCTTCTGGATTTTGAATTCGTGTGTGCGCAGTGTCCGGCCATCGAGCCTACAATCTTTCTTTGACATTTACTTGATTCTATGACTATGGTAACCAGATTCTATGACATCTGGCTGGTGTTGCCACCGAGGATAGAGATTGTATCTTTCGCATATATCTCAAAACTCTTGTTTATGAATGCAAATTGCATATTTATATGATGGTACTCACTAGTATATATGACTATCAGAATTGTATGATACTTCGCTGCTCGTCGTCGTCCATGTGTGCCGACCTTTGCGTCGAGCTTGTGTTGAAGGTGTCCCTGCTTTGGACATATAAATTGTCCTTTTTTGGCATAGATAAAAAACCCTTATGCATGGATGTAAATTTTATGTTTATATGATGATCTCAGGTTTATATGGATCACGACATCGCTTTCTATGTGTGGTGCATTAGACATTATGTAATACCCTCTGATCAATTTCGAATTTTAAACTTTGCTTTTGTTGCCGGGTCATACAAACCTACAGCCATACAAATTTCAAATTTCACACATGTCATTTGTATGACTTTCTAATGCGTGGTGTGTTAAGCTTTGATCAATTTCAAAATTTGAACTTTAGATGAAAACGAAATCAAAATTTAAACTTTAGAGAAAAAGAAAGAACTCAAACTCTTTTGATTTAAACTTCAAAAAAGAAGAAATCAAAATTTGAACTTTATAGGAAAAAGGAAAGAACGTCAACACTTTTACCCGGATTCACTTGGATTCCATTGGTTTCAACTTTAAACTATATGAGTGTCACATGTATTCACTTGGATTCAAATTTCAAATGTTGACATCTGGTTTCTATGATCCGAACTACAAGTTTATATGACCCGAATGTTAAGTTTCTATGACCCGGACGGTAGGTTTCTATGACCCGCGTCATAGAAATATGTCGTTCAAGTCATAGAAACTTGTTGTTTGGATCATACAAACCCGTCGTCTGGGTCCAGGTCATACAAACATGCCATTTGGGTCGTAGAAACCTGTCATCCGGGTCTTAGAAACATGTTGTCGCAGCCTCGCAGGTCATAGAATCTTGTAGTCAGGGTCATAGAATCCTATCATCGGATCATACAAACCCGCAGCTCGAGTCATGCAAACTCATAGTACAGATCTTACAAACATGTCGGCTGGGTAATACAAACATGTAGTCCGGGTCATACAAACCTGCTGTCCGGGCATCTATGGTCATATAAAATTTTGAATTCAAAAAATTGAAAAAAAATATTCACAATGGATCTCAAATTGTGCATAAAAATGTCACGAATCTTATGGTGAAAATCATTTCTGAATTGGAATCTCGTGTGAAGAATTATCGCGAAAAAGAAAAAATGGTGGGTTTGCATGCATGCATGCGCCACGGGATGGGATGGGAAGTTTTTTTTTTTTTAAAAAGGTGGGAAGTGGGTCACGTGGCTAGTTGGCAAGGAGAGAGTGAGGTGGCTAGAGGCGGCCAATAGCTATCTGCTGCCCTATTAGTCTTATTATATATATATATATATATATATATATATATATATATATATATATATATATATATATATATATATATATATATATATATATATATATATATATATATATATATATATATATATATATATATATATATATATATATATATATATATATATATATCGGAAATAACTGCATAGAATGGTGGGTAGCGGTGCACCCCTGGATCGCCTTCCATTCTGGTGCTTAGGGCAACTCCAACCCACCTCTTTTCTCCACCCTCACCTTATCTTTGAGAGCTCAAAAGCAAAAAAAAAAAACTCCGTCCAACCCGTCTCTTATCCTGCCCCCGACAGATGAGGGAGTCTTATTTTCCCCCTCTCTACTCTCACTTGTGAGAGGTCCTTTTCCCACCTCTCATCCGGCGAAGGAGCTAACGGTCGGCTCTCCCGCGCGGCCATGGAGTTTTCCCCATGCAGCCCACGAAGAGGGAGGGGAATTTGTACCTGTAGATCCGGCGGCAACCCGTCCCGCGCCCGCGCCCGAGGTGGCCGGCGACGACCCGCCCATGGCCATGACCGCGCCCGACCTCCTTGCGGTGGCAGCGGCGGTGCCCGACCTCCTCGCCCATGGGGTAGGCGGAGATCCGCTCGGGTGCGCACCCATGAGGGTCGGCGGAGACCCGCCCGCAGCCGCACCCATGGGGGTGGCCGGCGACCTGTCCCTCGGCCATGCCCTTGGGAGCCGGCGGTCGGCGGAGATCCGGTCTGTGGCCGCACCCATGGGTGGCCACTCGTCATGATCGTGCCTGCGGGCGCCATGAGGGTCGGCGGAGACCCCTCCCGCGATGGATCCGGCCGCGGTGCGAGAGAGAGGAGAGATAGGGACGGTGAGGATCGGAGGGTGGAGAGAGACAAGGTGGGCGGAGGGAGTTAAAATAAGGATTTAATTGCTGACAGGTGGGTCCATGTGTAAGTAGGGAGGTATATAAGAGATGGGTTGGAGTTGAAGGAAAATAGAAGCCTTAAATATAGATGAGAGATCCTTATATGGGTGTAACAGGTCTTTGTAGCCCGTCTAATCGCAAAATGAGGGGAGAATCATCAGTAGGCCAGATTGTGAATCTGGTTCTGCATTTTGCAGTTCCCCATCTCCCATCGCACATTGTTGACGGTTCAATAACACGCCAAGGTTCACCGCAAGCTTACGGATCATGTAGTACCTTTTTCCCTCGAGTATCACCCAAGGTATCGAATTCGTGGAACAATGTGTAACGCAAGACTCAATCTAATAACCGAAAAGCACTTGCATCTTGAAGAAGTTTCGAATGCATCTAATCTACTAAGATCATGAGAGGTAGCAAGAGAAAGCATAGAGGTAACCGATCTACAGGGGTCTAGATCGCGCTTATGTTGTAGTTCCGAGCAAGATAGAAGAGAGCAAAACGAATCTCATTAAAAATGTCTTTAAACCTTGACCTTCAGTCAAACCCCCTAAGTCGCCCCGCCGTACTCGGTGTCAACATCCTGTCATGACGTTCCCCTTTCTTCGCGGTCGAATCTTAGAGCACACTCACTAGGAGTGCGTTGAACTACTTGGTAGATCGGGTATGCACCTCTAGCCATCACGGCTACAAGAACATCCCATGCAATCTATCTCGAGAATAGATTGAGGAAGAAAACACCCAAGTAAGAACAAGAATCATAAACAAAGGTACTCGATCGCTAGAAATTGGATCCATTAAAACTCCATCATAAGTGTATATATGAATAAGATCACAACAGGGATCCTACCTTGATCTTGATTCAAGCCTCTGGAACTCTGACGTGGTCTTCCTTGCAAGGTTCCCACGCCGGCTAGGCAAACCCTAGACAACTAGCACGACCCTCCTCTTCGAGATGGTGTCCCTCAAGCTCCTCTGCTCTTTGGCGGCGAATGACGAATGGCTTGATGGTTGGTACTTCGCACGAGGACTATAAATAGCCCGAATGGGTGCTAGGTCAAAGGGGATGGCGAACCGACCCTTAGGAGGCCAGTGGCGGCTGGGCCGACTGCGCCTGTGGCATCCTCACCAGTTCGCCCGATTTTCTTCCTGAAGCTTCTCGCGACTTCCTGAGTTTTTGCTGAGTTGCATGTGGGTCCTTGACGTCATTTTCCTCGCGGTTTAGATAAGGGTGCTTGGCGTATGAACTCCCGCATCTTCCGTCTAGGTCCTCGATACTTCTCGGCTTCACGCTTTGGTCCTTGGTTCATTTGGAGTTATGTTCATCTTGTATCTTGACTTGTACCGAGCTCCATGATCTTCTTGTAAAACCCTTGATGAAATTTACCCGGAAGTCCTCATTTAGGCTCTTGATTCCCGTGTAAACAATAAACTCCAAAAACCATGCGCGAGTGCGAACTTAACATATAATGGGGGTTATGATCGTTAGTGTGAATATCAAATTAATACCAACATTGAAGGTAAACTCATGGCTAGGTTGACGAAAATCGACCGCCAACATCCCCCATGCTTAAACCTTGCTCGTCCTCGAGTAAGCCTTCAATGGATATCAGAGTTGCCCATCAATGTTCATACCCTACACTTGATCATACATGAGAAAACATAATGCTCTCTAGATTTATATTCATTAAAGTTCCATAATGTACTAACTTTTATCTTTATGGAGGGTAGATATCATTCAAGCTCTTTCCACAAGTACTTGATCATGCTCTCAAATTTCTAAATAAATCTCAGAAATTTTGAAAATAAAGAATGAGATAAAGAGAAAATTGCTTTACCGGATAAAAATAACCATCTTGCACCTTGCTCATGTACTCTCATCTCATCTTGTCTCTCAAGCCTACTTGTTCTACTCCTTTCCTCTCTCAAAGTATGAGGACCAGGTGTGTCCGAGGACCAGTGGAGGGTCGCTCCTTAGTGATGAGTGATTGACAACGTTGTGTGGACTGATGCTTGGCTAAGTGTGCAGGTACAGGTTGCGGCTTGGTTCGATGGACTCGGTGGCCGATGGGGTCAAGTGCGAGCCATGCGGTGCAAGACTAGCGGGCTGAAGTCGTGAGCATGGGTCGGTGCAAGGTAGCGGATGGAGCCCGAAGCTTGCACGCAGGGTTTGTTGGTTTACCCACAAAACCATCGGTGGATCGGCTTGGTTTGGGCCTCAAAACCAAGCCCGAGGCCCGAGGCGACGAGACGGTGATCCGGGAGCCGGGAAGCTTCGAGGCGGAGGGCACGTGGGCGTGATCGCGGGGTTTGCATCGAGGTGAAGCGGCCGTTGCAGGAAGCGTGTCTGTCCAATGAAGACTTGACCAAAATGCCCCTGAGGGGTTGTATCTTCATTTCAAGCAGTAGGGGTAGCGTGGTCATTTACCTCCCTCCGATGGACTTCGTATAAACAGCGGAGAGGTGGATGGCATCTCTCTCTCTTGGACTCTAGGGCTTTCTCCCTAGATTTCTCCGAACCGCTTCTTTTCCTCTGGATTCCTTAGGCTAGACTCTTGGAATCGACCTCGGATGTATGGAAACATTCGGCGTCCCGGTGATCTCCTAGTCCTCTGTGATTTTCGTGTCATTTTGGGGGCTATTTTTGGGGAGTTTTGTTCTTCGCTCGATTCAGGGATTTGAGGGTGTTTCCTCACGGATTTCTTTGAGGGGATCATGGGTGGATGCCTTGCGCATATTTGTGTGTGATCTTGACCCCTCAAACGCCGTGGAGAGCCTTCGATTCGTTCGTTTTTGGTTGGAGCCCGAGTTCATGGTAGTGCTTGTGTGATCCGCGATTCCCGATGATTTAGGGAGTTAGAGGTCGAGATTTTTGGGGCATAGCATCCTTGTGTGACGCATATCATCTCCCCAAAATCTTGTCTCAAGAGCTTCTACCGTTTGGGAGATCCGGTGATGAGTTCTTGGAGTTGACCCCGCGGGTCGGGCGTTTTTGGTTCTGTTCGTGGCTCATGGACAGTCCGCACGATAGCCGCGGACAGTCCGTGTATGCTGGAGTTCGTCACTTGTTCTTCGTGTTCTTGCGCGTCTTCATTTTGATCCGGTTTGCCCCTAGGGTTTCGTTGCAGAGGTTTGGTGATCAGTGGGGGTTTCACGACGCGGGCCGAGATTCGGCTGACGGTCGCGTGTCCTCCATGGATCCGTATTTTCAGGTGCGGCTCGGTGCTTATTACGGACAGTCCGCGCCATACCTACGACAACCGTACTAGCGGACGGTCCGCCTGCATCAGACAGATCCGGCGCTTGGCATTTTTAGATTGTGCCAAGTGCTTTGATTCTTGTTCAGTTGTTTCCGCTCTTTGCTCCTAGGCTTGTCTCTTGTTCTTCTAGGCTTGTGTGTGCCTTGTTTGGAGCTTCCTTTGTGTGTGCGAGCGCTTGAGTGGCAATCGGTATAGGCCGAGTTCGACCTACGGAAGAAATTTTATCGGCTCCATTCACTCCCCCTCTGGTCGCCCTATTCGGTCGTTCAATTGGTATCAGAGCTGGTTACGGATCTTCTTGATTCTAACCAGTCTAAGATCCAAAGATGGGCAATTACGGCAAGGGTGGGTCCTCCGTGACTTTGATGGCAAGAATTACCCGATGTGGGAGTGGCGCATGGGCTCGTTTTTGCGAGGGAAGAGAACTCTCATCTGGGAGGTCACTCAGAATCCTCATTGTGTCATCCCAGAGAGTTTTCTACTTCCAAGATCGCGGGACATGTTTGAGGCCAACAGCAAGGCCATTGATTACTTGTTCCGCGGCTCTCTCGGCCTCGAGTTTGATCGAGTGTACGGAGAGGATGTGGCCGGAAAGATTTGGCTCAAGTTGAAGAATGCTCATGTTGGCAATGCCCAAGTGCAAGCCCGTATGTTTACCATTTACCGGAGAGAGTACGGGAACTTCACTCATCTCCCCGGTGAGTCGACTGATGCTATCTTTCAGCGCTTCACTTGCATAGTCAACAACATGAGGGCCAATGTGATGTTGCTCCCATACACGATCATGATCAAGCTTATCAAGCTTTTGCATGCCCCGGATAGATCTATGTGGGAAGCCAAGATCGAGGCCATTGAGGAGTTGAGCGCGTATGACATGCTGTCACTGGATGAGTTGTTCTCCAAGCTCAGGTCTTCAAAGGTTGATCGTGGCTTGAGAGCCAAGAGCGAGAGCCCCACTTATCCTCATAGTTTGGCTCTCGCCTCGTGATCGAGGACCAACGCTAACTCGCTGGCTTTTCTTTGTCTTGTCTTGTGTCCTTGCCAGATGAGGACTTTGAGGTGCTGAGCGAGGATGATCTCGCCTTGTTGAGCAAGAGGTTTTGGCGGATGTACGAGAATCGCAAGAATGCAAGGCGGAGCTCGGGAATGTGCTATCGGTGCGGGAAGCACGGGCACTTCATCGCCGAATGCCCCAAGCCATGGAGATCGTGAAGCGACTACAAGGGCAAGCCCAAGCACGACTACAACAAGCACCGCCTCCCGGAACGACTACAAGGACAAGCACAGGGACAAGAGCGAGAGAAGGCACAAGAAGAGTGGTGGCCACAAGAAGAAGACCGCTCGAGCGATGGTGACCGGAGCGAGCGGCATCGACTCGACATCAAGCGATGCTTCTTCCGGTTCGAGCAGCGAGAAAGAGCAAGAGAAGCGCAAGGACAAGCGGCACACGGGCAAGAACATCACCGGCCTGAGTTTCGTCGCACAAGGAGGCTTTTGCGGCATGGCGCATTCCAAGAAGGGTGGGAAGCACAACTCGGATTCGAACTCCGATTCCGATGAAGAGGTACGACAAGATCCCAACTTCTTGTTAGAGGAGAATGCTAGGCTGAATGAGTTGCTTGACAACCTTGATGATGTGCTTAGAAAGACCAACAAGGAGAAGAGGGAATTTAGGTCTTTGTTGGGTGATGCTAAGGACAAGGTAGCTGAACTTGAATCCTTGCTTGTGGATGCTCGAAATGAGATAGCTGCTTTGAAATCTGCTCCTGTGGTGTCTGATGAGATTGATTGTGGTGACCGCCGCTTTTTCTTCGATTTGTTGCTCTCAAGGAGAAGCATGCCTCTACTTTGGAGGAACTAGATGTGGTTAGGATTGAGTGTGATGAATTGAAGTCTAGGCAAGCTTTGTTAGGAGCTTGTACTTCAGGTCCTATCTTGCATGCTAGGCTAGATGAATCTCACACTAGGATTGTTTCTCTTGAGGCGGCATTGAAAGCTCCTCTTCCTACATCATGTTCAACCTGTGAAATGCGTGCTTTGAAAAACATGGAACTTGTACACTATGTTGATCGTCTGCAGGATGAAAATGCTGAGCTTAGGAAATTGATGAGTTGTTTGTCTGGACATGAGCCACAATTGAGTTTGATGTTGGCTCGTTCAAGAGGTTTGATGGTCGCGGTGAGAAGTGTGGTGAGAAGAGTGGTGAGGGAGAAGAGAAAGGAGAGATCCCTACTCAACCACACACCATACCCATGAACAAATATACACCCAAGCCAAACCACTTGAGAAACAAGCTTGATACAACTCCAGGACCCACCCGGTGTTCCCCGTAAAATGAGAATTACCGTGAAACCCATCAAGTTTGTGAGCAACCCGGTAATGTCTTTGAGGGGAAGTCGAGAGAAAGGTGTTGAGAAGCCCACAGAGAAGCCACTGCCAAGGCCAATCCGCTTCCATTGTGAGTATTGTGGGAAGGATGGGCACAAGGATGAGTTCTGTTTCCGGAGGAAGAGGGATGAGCGGTTTGCTAGGGAGATGGCAAACAAGGATAGGTACCACCTTGCTCGGTGTACACGAGCCTCGTAGAGGGCCTCTACCTAGGGGTAAGGTGTATGGCATGCAGTTCCCACTGTGGAGGTGGAGGTGTGTTCCTCGAGAGACGTGTTGGGTTTGGGCGTGGTGAGTTGGCTCAACGTGCTCCTTCTCGTGACCGTTATGAGTTTGGGAGGCACGATCAGAGCTTTGGGTCTCAGATGGACTACGGGCCACATTTTCCCTCTCGTGGTGCGCGTACTCCTCCAGTGAGACGTGACAGGTCCTTTGGTGGTAGGCGTGAGAGGGCTCCGCCTAGAAGTTTTGGGAGAATGGATTTTGCTAACCCTTCTTTTGAGCAAATGGCTCAAGACCTTGGTTTGACTCTTTTGGTACTAACCCGTGTTGAGTCGCTTGCTTTATTCTCGCCTCGCTTTTTTATTGTAGGTGGGAGGCTTGGAGAACTTTTGGTTGATCGACTCTCGTTGCTCACGACACATGACCGGAGATCGTGGGTGGTTCTGCAGCCTCACCCCTGAGTACGAGGGAGTACATCACTTTGGGGACAATGGGAGAGGACGAGTGCTTGAAGGTATGGTAAAGGTAAGTAGCAAGGTGACCTTAAGAAGTGTGGCCCTGGTCAAGTCACTTGGTTTTAACTGTCGATCTCAATTACTGAAGGTTTTGAGGTTCGTTTTAAGTCGGGTGCTTCTCGTGTGCTTGATTCTCGAGGCGATCTTGTCTGCACGATCGTCCCCGAGGGTCAAATCTTTCGTGCCGATTTTTCCCAGTTTGTTGGTCCTCCTCGATGCTTTGTTGCCGGCATCTCGAGCTTTGGAAATGGCATAGGAGGTTGGGACACTTGAGCTGAGTTGCTTTCCGCTTGAGTGGTCTTGACCTTGTCCGAGGAATGCCTAAGTTGAAATTCGAGAAGGATTTCGCTTTGTGCTTCTTGGTCGGCATGGAAAGATGGTTGCCGCTTCTCACGCCTCGACCAACATGACCGAGCGACCTTGTGAGCTGTTGCACATGGACTTGGTTGGGCGCTCGTGTTCGCTCACTGGTGGGAAGTGGTATGTTTTTGTGGTTGTTGATGATTTTCGAGGTACTCTTGGGTTTTCTTTTGGAGGATAAGAGTGAGACATTTGGCTTCGTTGGGACTTGATCTTGAGGTTGAAGAATGAGAGACATGGTGATGCCATTCGAGCTATACACAGTGACAATGGCACAGAGTTTAAGAACTCTCATTTTGATGCCTTTGCGTGATCTTGGTCTCGATCATCGCATTTTCTCCATACGCCGCTTGCCGTAATGGCATAGTGGAGAGGAAGCGGATCCTTTGTGAGATGGCTGTGATGATGCTCGATGAGCATAGGACTCCTAGGCGTCGGGCCGAGGCGGTCAGTACCGCTTGCTATGTCTCAAATCGCATCTTCCTTCGTGCCTTTAAGAAGAAGACCTCTTATGAGCTGATGCATGGCCGACAACCCAAGGTGAGTCATTTTTGAGCTTTTGGCTGCAAGTGTTTCATTCTGAAGAAGGGCAAGTTGGATAAGTTTGAGTCTCGATGTTCGGATGGGATTTTCCTTGGTTATGCGATTCATTCTAGAGCATATCGTGTGCTCAATCTTGACACTAACCGAATCATGGAGACTTACGAGGTTACCTTCGACGAGACACAACCATGTAGCTCTTCTGCTTTTGAGTGTGCAGGTGACGAGGAGATTGGTGCCAGTATCTTTGAGGATGAGAAGGATGGAGATGGAGATGAGGATGATGATGATGGTGGTGCTCCCATGGCTGATCGTGTACACGCTACTTCCACTACTACGACGACGATCGAGGATGGACCATCCCCTACACCCACTCACGAGCTTCGAGTGGAGGCTCACCGAGGGGAGGTGGTGTCTAGGCGTGAGGCTCCCCGGCGAGTACAAGTTGATCACCCACCGACGACCATCATTGGTGACCTTCATGAACGCACTACACGGTCGAGGTCAAGGAACACTTCTCATTTCGCTCACTCTGCTTTTGTTGCTTCTTTCGAGCCCAAAGATATTTGACACGCTTTGTCCGGAATTGGGTGAATTCCATGCATGAGGAGTTGGAAAACTTTGAGAGAAACCAAGTCTGGGTGTTAGTCGATCCACCGCCAAATTGCAATCCCATAGGAACCAAGTGGGTGTGGAAGAACAAAGAGGTTGAGGATGGGATGGTTGTGAGAAACAAGTCGAGGTTGGTGGCGTAGGGGTACAACCAGAAAGAGGGCATAGACTATGAGGAGACATTTGCTCCTATGGCCTGTTTGGAGGCAATTAGGATCCTTCTAGCCTTTGCCGTGGCTAAAGGGTTCAAGTTGTACCAAATAGATGTCAAGAGTGCTTTCTTGAATGGGGTGATAGAGGAAGAAGTGTATGTGAGGCAACCCCCGGGGTTTGAGAGTGAAAAATACCCACACCGTATACAAACTCCAGAGCGCTCTATGGGTTGAAACAGACACCTAGAGCTTGGTATGGCAGGTTGAGAGGCTTTTGTGAGTAAGGGGTTTGTGATGGGCACGTTGATAAGACTGTTCCTCCTTAAGCATGGGAATGACCTTTTGATTGTTCAGATATATGTGGATGACATAATCTTTGGTGGCTCTTCTCATGATCTTGTTGCCAGATTTGCAGATGACATGAGCAGGGAATTTGAGATGTCCATGATGGGCGAGCTGCAGTTTTTCTTGGGTCTCCAGATCAAGTAGTGCAAGGACGGGACCTTTGTATATCAGGCGAAGTACACCAGGGACATGGTGAAGAAGTTTGGCATGAACGACTCCAAGCCACTGACTACACCGATGAGTATGACTACGGCTTTGGATGCGGACGAGGATGGCGAACCTGTGGACCGTATGAGTACGAGCATGATCGGCTCCTCTTCTACTTGACGGCGACGAGGCTGCATATTCAGCAAGATGTCTGCAGGCGCTTTTCGTGCTTCACCGAGGACTTCACATCGGCAGTCAGCCGGATTTTCGTACTTGAACTACACTCCCGAGTTTGGTCTTTGGTACGCCTCCTCGACACTCGTGCTTCATGGGTTTTCGATGCCGATTTGGGTGTCGATTGATCGCAAGTCCACCTCCGGGTGTTGCCGGGCCTTGGTTCTTCTTTGGTCTCTTGGTCATCTCGTAGAAGCAATCGAGTGTAGCCCACCACCACCGAGGTCGAGTATGTAGCTGCAGCTAGTTGTTGTTCCCATGCTTTGGATGACCTACACCATGAGTGACTTCGGTGAGGAGTGCTCCCAGGTTCCACTTTTCTGTGACAGCACCAGTGCCATAAGCGTAGCCAAAAATTATGTCCTCCACTCCAAAACGAAACACATAGAAGTGAGGTACCACTTCCTGAGAGACAATGTGGAAAAGAGAAACATATCTTTGTCCTATGTTCCTACCCAAGACCAGCTAGCTGACATTTTCACCAAACCGCTTGACCAAGTCACTTTCACTCGCTTGCGAGGTGAGCTTGGGGTGTGCTTTCCTTTCTAGCTTGGTCTTGGAGCTTCTCATGTATATATGTGTCATATGTTCATTTTGTTGCATTTCCTTCATGCATTTTTAATTTCTGTACAAAACCTGGTAGGATAGCCATCTTTGGATCACTTGAGCTAGGATTGAGCTTCTCTTATATACATTGATCACTGATGTGCTATATATGAGACTTGTGCATGTTTGGTAAATTGTGGATGTAAATGCTATGCTCTTGATGGTTTTGCTATATATGTATGATGAGATAGCATTTTGGTTGTGAAAATGATAAAACTGCCTCTCTCATGAGTAGATGCTTGTCTATGCTCAATTTGTGCTTAAATGCTTATATCATGCTCAGTTTGTGCTTGAGGATCATATTCTCTTTGCTTGGGGTCAAAGATCCTTTGTCATTGTAAATGTTTAGCCCTTTTGCTTGCTTGGGGAGGAGAATAAGCTTCTTTTTGCCGCAAAGGCACTTCATGTACCATGTTTAAACTTGAAAATGAAATTGGTGTATGAATTGCCTTATGCTTGAAAAATGAGCTCCTAATCATGTTTTTATGGTTCGATATTCATATCTTGGGTGCTAAACCGTAGCATGCTTGTCTACCATGAGAAGTCTCATTTTAAGAAGTAGACACATGGCTCGGTGGCTTTAACATGACTTGAGTAGCTTGTGGGCGTTTATAATGATCTTGTGATGAGAATTTGTGATCTTGCATAAACTTTGGATGATCTAGTGTATTTATGTTCAAATTGGTATAGAGAGAATCTTGCTCATGAGATGACTATTTCTTTGTGAAAATTGCTTTTGGCCATGTCACATGCTTATATGTCTCTACCTCCTTGATGGCAATGTGCGAGATACACCATGTCTACTTTGCCTGCTCTATGTCTCATTTGTAGCATTTTGTTGTGCTCTTTGTATATTTGAGAAGCTTGGTAGATTGTATATGTGCTTTTGACATGCATTTGTCATGAAAACAAGGGGAAGAGCATCATATACCTTAATTCATGCATTGTCAACAAGGGGGAGAATATACATGCATTTGGGGAGTTTTTGTGAAAATTTGGCATGCATTTGTGAGATGTGGCATGTGAAGGAAAAAATCGAGAAGAAGAGGTTGCATTTGCTCAGGGGGAGTTTGCATATGTGCAGGGGGAGCTCCTTTGATTTTCCTGAGTTTTGTGCTGTGTATTGTGCTCGTTGAGAGCTTTGTTTTGTCTCGGCTGTGTCGAGCCGTTGCCCTTGTCTTAGGGGGCCGAGACTTGGATTGGCGAGTGATCGAGTTTTCGCTTGTTCTTTGGCTTTGGATCACTTGCTTGGGAGGTTTGTGTTCGTGGTTGTTTTCTTTTTCTATCATGGTTATGGGTGTTGTCAATGCACTCGTCAAGGGGAGATTGAGGACTGTGTGTCCGAGGACCAGTGGAGGGTCGCTCCTTAGTGATGAGTGATTGACAACGTTGTGTGGACTGATGCTTGGCTAAGTGTGCAGGTACAGTTGCGCTTCACTCGTGGTCGGTGCAGGTGAAGAACAAGCGCGAAAGGCCTTAGCTGTGGCGGCCTCCGGTGACGGAGTGGCAAGTAGGCTTGGTTCGGGGCCGATGGGGTCTGCGAGCCGGCGGCAAGATCGGTGCGCTGAAGTCGTGAACATGGGCTGCGTAAGGTAGTGGTTGAAGTCTGGCTTGCACGCTGGGTTTGGTGGTTTGCCCACAAACCATCAGTGTGGACTTTCTTGGTTTGACCGCAAAACCAAGCCCGAGGCCCGAGGCGACGGAGACGGTGATCCGCGAGCCGGGAAGCTTCGAGGCGGAGGGCACGTGGTGATCGTGAGGTTTGCGTCGAGGAAGCCGAAGCAGCGGTGGAAGCGTGTCCGTCTGATGAAGACTTGACCAAAATGCCCCCGAGGGGTTGTATCTTCATTTCAAGAGGGGTAGCGTGGTCATTTACCTCCTCCGATGGACTGACAACAGTGCAGAGGTGGATGGCATCTCTCTCTCTTGGACTCTAGGGCTTTCCCTAGAGATTTCTCCGAATCGCTTTTTCCTCTGGATTCCTTAGGCTAGACTCTTGCGTAATCTGACCGGATGTATGGAAGCATCTGCTGCTCGTGATCTCCTAGTCCTCCGTGATTTTCGTGTCATTTTTAGGGCTATTTTTGGGAGTTTTGTTCTTCGCTCGATTCGGGGATTTTCGGGCGTTTCCTCACGGATTTCTTTGAGGGGATCATGGGTGGATGGCTTACGCATGTTTGTGTGTGATCTTGACCCCTCAAACGCCGCGTGAGAGCCTTGATTCGCGTTTTGGTTGGAGCCGAGTTCATGGTAGTGCTTGTGTGATCCGCGATTCCTAGTGATTTAGGGAGTTAGAGGTCAAGATTTTTGGGGCATAGCATCCTTGTGTGACGCATATCATCTTCCCAAAAACTTGTCTCAAGAGCTTCTACCGTTTGGGAGATCCGTGATGAGTTCTTGGAGTTGACTCGCTGGCCCAGCGTTTTGTTGTTCATGGTCATGACGATCCACAATAGTCATGGATAGTCCGCGTTTCGTTCTTGTTCTTCGTGTTCTTGCGCATCTTCGTTTCGATCCGGTTTGGCCCTAGGGTTTCATTGCAAGAGGTTTGGCGGACAGTCCGCGGGGGTTTCACGGACAGTCCGCGTGGCCGAGATTCTGGCGGACGGTCCGCGTGTCCTCCACGGATAGTCCGTATTTTCGGGGTGCGGCTCTGGTAGCTCGTGCTTATGCGGACATCCGCGCGTACTGCGCAGACAATCCGCACCCTAGCAGACGGTCCGTCATCGCAGACGATCCAGCTCGCATTTCAGATTGTGCTAAGTGCTTTGATTCTTGTCTAGTTGCTTCCGCTCTTTGCTCCTAGGCTTGTCTCTTGTTCTTCTAGGCTTGTGTGTATCTTGTTTGGAGCTTCCTTTGTGTGCGCGAGCGTTTGGAGTGGCAATCGGGGTATAGGCCGAGTTCGACCTACGGGAAGAATTTGTATCGGCTCCCATTCACTCCCCCCCCTCTCTGGTCGCCCTATTCGGTCCTTCAAAGTATATAGTGGAAGGCTTTATAGGGGGCTATAGGAAAGTTTAGTCCTACCAAGATATTATAGTTAAGATATAATCAAAACAAGACTAGCTTCTCATGGTCTTACCGAGTTGGAAAAATAATGTTATCAAGGAGGGGGAGAGATGAACACAAACACTTTTAGATAGATGGACATGTGCAAATGGCAAAGAGTGATCCCGTGGCACAAACGAAGTCCTCGTTATCGGATTGCACATGGTTGGAAAGATGAGTATGGGTCTTGATCTTGAATCCTCTTGAAAACTCAAAAAGCACTAAACATAGCTAGAGAACCGAGGAGCTTTATTATATTTTTTCTTTCTTTCTTTTTCTCATCATATTTTTTCTTCTTTATCATTTTTTTCTTTTATCATACTTTTTCTCTCTTTTTTTTATTTGCCCCCCTTGAACTCTAGACTATACTAACACTTTCTTGGCAACCCCCCCATGCTTAGACGTTTGCTCGTCCTCGGGCAAAAGAGGTGATAAATATGTCAAGGTAGAAATTGAAGCTCTCATATTTTCTTAGAGAGAGATACTCGAAAAAATCTTCTAGGGATCCTTTTGGAAGTCTCCCAAAGTCTTGCTCACTTTTTTTTGAGGGCAAAAAATCTTGCTCACTTGATGCACCTTCCTTGTAATCTTCCTCGAAGTATTCATCCATACTTATTTATTGGGTTGTGGTCAAGGAGGTGAACACAAAAAAGATATTTTTGGGTTTTGGTTGGATATCCGGCGAGGTTTGCAAAATTCCCAATGTGGAAACTCACAATGCACGGATAAAAGAGGCTAGCATAAAGAAAGAGCATAAAAGCGGAATGACCACTTCTTAGTCTCGGGCCAGAGAAATCAGGCCTTGAATTAATGCACCCAAAAATAAATCTTGTTTATACTAATGTTTTACACTCAAGTAAATTTAGGCTTTGGATAGGTAGAGCAAAATGAAAGCGGTACTTGTGACAAGGTTAGCATAACTTTTCAAGAATAAAAAGGTTCTTTGATTCATTCAAAATTGAGAGCAACGAAAAAGAACTATGGGACTTAAGTTATCACAACCTCTACACAAGATTAGTCTAGCATTTAATTAAATTTCAGATTCATATTAAAAAGAGAGCACTAGCTTAAACATGCATAAATCAAGAATAGGATCGAGCAAAGAGGCAACGATCATCATATATCAACATGGTATAATTTTCCATCCATATTAAAGATCATAAAAATGGTGGTGAAACTTATTCATAGTGATGGAAAATAAAACTACTACTACCACACACATGCTGAAATTAAATAAAAACAAGAAAATACTACACATACATAAACGCACACAATCTGAAAAATAAAGAAAAGGAAAAGGAAAAATCAAACCACACTTAAAAAGCTTCATCTCTTCCTTCTTTCTTCACTCCTCATCCGATTGCTCTTGCTCCGTCGGTTGACTTTCATTGAATCCTTGTTCATAATATGTTTGCGTGTCCCCTCCATGAAATTGATCCGGTGGCACAATTTGAAGGCGTCCTAGTTGATGGGCGATCCCGCTGCTCCTTCTTGCCAATGGTCGCATGAGTCGGATCCTTTCGACGCCTTGCACATTCCTTTGCATATACGCCCCAATGATGGCTGCACTTTGTTGGGGCTGAGGCATGCTTGCATAAGGTGCCACAAATGCTTCATTTGGCACAACAAAAGTTGGTGGACAATATGTTGGAGGAGGTGGCAGTATGGCTGCACCACTCCCCCATGCTTGCATTGGCACACTTCCATAGTAGGGTGGTGGCATAGGAATCCTCCATATGGTTGATGATATGCAGCCCTCCTTGATCTTGGGTTGCGGAAGACGATCCCTCTTCTATAATTCTTCCTCTTTTGTTCTTCTTGGCCGGTACAAGAATTTCTTCTTCTAACCAATTCTCTCTCCCTTCCATAAATAAGTTCAGCCTCATATTTGGGAGAGGAACATTAACTTTTGCCACCTTGTACCCTCTTTTTTCATCTCCACTAATGTATTTTCCTTGCTTCATGTAATCAATCCCATGTGAATTTCCCAAGTAGGAATTTTGGGTTCTTGAAATTGGCTTCACAAAAATTGCTATATCATAGAGAAAGCATCTCGAACCAATATGTCCTTCGGTTGCCTCACCACACCATTGATCATCATATATGACGGATCAATGGCTTGCCTTGCAATCAATACCGAATAAAGCCAACTAAGTTCCATGTCGGTGATCTTGGACTCTCTCATTCTTCCTAAAATTCTTTTACTCATCCAAGAATGAAATATCCGGATGATGGGATTCCAGATGCTATTTCTTTGCCGGTTATCTTCTCCCAAAATCATACTCCAAAATCCTTCCAATATACTTTCTTTAACATCCACTTGCTCCGGGGCTTCCCTCTTGAAACTGAGCAATTCTCTAATTTGCTCATAAGGAATTACTTGCTCATCATCCTTGAGTCGAAATGAGAGGGATGGCACCCCTTCATTAATAACTGGTGCCATCGTCATGAGAATTTCATGGCAAGCTCCAAATGGAAGCTGCTCACCCCTACTCCATCGGAAAATTGCAACAAAGGTGATTCATCATTTGATAAATATCCGGAAGAAATCCCAACACTTGGAGGGCATCATCATCGAAGTCAACATTGGGCACAATCCTCTTCTTGAGGCAACCAAGCCTCTCCTCCTCCTCCTCCGTCATCATGAAAAATCCGTACTTGGAGCGACGCAAGGATGAACAAGTCGAGCGACGAGGTTGGACGGTGTGCGCCCTTGCGATTCGGTGTACCGCATGGACGAGCTTCGCGTGTCTCTTCTTCCACTAAGGAGCATGGTGTCGCTCCTTGATGGTGCCATGTCCTCTTCCATGCTTGGCTGACTCGGAGATGAGTGCCTCAAGGAAAAACTTGTTGATGGCACGGCGATGACGATGATCATGTCTTCCTCCCAAGGACCTTGCTAAAAGCCTTCCTCATTTTGTTGTTGCTGCACAAAGTCACAAATGAACTCTCCCAGGGGTTTCTTACTGGTAGAAATACACAAACGAAGTATATGGAAGGGCAAGAATTGTGACAAATTTTTGAATTTTTGGACTCAAGATTGGAGAATGATTTTTCAAAGGTGTTTCTAGAGGTTTTGGACTAGGAGCTCAAGAACATGAACTAGCAATGGAGCAAATGACTTACACGAGGAAGGCAGCGTTGGGCGAATAAATAGGCCAGGTCGGCCGGCCCTGAGACCAGGGCCATCTGCCCCTACTTTGGCTCCTATTTCCCACTTGTTGGTTGCATCATGGCTGTGTCCTTGTGCTCCACGGTTCCACCGTCCAAACTATCTCAGCCACTCCTTTTTGCTTGCATGATGAAGTCCTCCATCTTGATCATTTACTTTGTGTCACTTCCATGCTTCCTTGCCTCCCATGCTTTCATTCATATCCTGCAAAAAACAAGTCTTGCTGCCCCCCATGCTTGTCCTTGCATGTGCTCAAGATGCCTTAATGATGAGGCCTTCCCGTGATGCATCATGGAGCACTAGAAATTCAATTAAGCTAAAAACCTTCCCTTGATCATGTTGAGATGCTAATTACTCCTCTAATTTTGAAAATTAAAAATTAACTCAGAGATATCAATGAGTTCAAATGTATTTTTAGAGGAGTTTTAGGCATCAAAACATTTGTAAGTCAAAATTTTCTGACTACATTGATTTTGGTTACAGGATCACTTGCTTTCATTAATTGATAGCGAGCTCCTCCCGGCTTGACCGTAGGGGTATTGGGTTTAGGTTCTAATTTTGCCAAACATGAGAGATGTTTTGAATAAACAAAATAAATAGGGCTTGGCAAAAATTCTAACTCTAGAGAAACCGGTGATATCAAGTTGAATGAAACCAAAAATCAAATTTCCTAGGTTCACGCGAGTCCTAGCATGTCAAAAATTAAAAATCATTAAGGAACAACGCGGGGCTCTACTCGTGTGTTTTTATGGTGTAAAACAAACCAACCTTGCCATCATGAAGAGGATGAAAGGTGTGGGTAGGTTCTGAATTTTTGGTGTTGGTTTCTTGATAAGAGGCAAATAAATCGTAGGATGGCTCATGTCATAGGTTTATGATCAAATAAAATCCAAATGAAACATCCGAGCAAATTAAATGTCTCAAAAATAAGTTCAACCACTTAAGAGTTTATACCAAGTCTTGCGTAGCAAATTCTAAGACCAACTTACTTGAAATCGGAAACAATCCGGGTTGCCCTCCCGGCAGCTTTATTCTTCATCGGTTGTCCTCTCCGTAGCTTATTCTTGACTCGACGAACGGGTTGCCTCCCGCCTAGCACTTCGTTTATAGTCCATGGCTAGACTCCTTCTCTTCTTCACTTCGGATCAACGCTCTTTGCGGGCATTGCAATCTTGGGTACCCACTTCCGCACCATCTTGGGCACGGGCTTATTCTCCGGCTTAGTCATCTTTTTGGTCTTCACAGGCGGCTTTTGTTCTTTGGACTTGACGGATGCAATGACTTCTTTGATCACCTTCGCTTCCTTCTTCTTGGGCTCTCCTTCTTCTTTGGCTCTTCCTTGCTAAAGCGAAGATGAGGTGGAACATATTTAACATTGATCATGTTGCATACCTCAAAACGTGGACGAAACTTGAATATGCTTCGTGTGCCATTGACGTCAAACTTGATCTTTCCCTTGCCAATGTCGATCGTTGCCCTGACGGTCTTGAGGAAAGGCCTCCCTAGGATGAGAGGCAGCTTCTCCCTTTCTCCCATCTCGAGCACCACGAAATCAACAGGGATGAAGTGATCTCCAACTTTCACGGGAACATCTTCGGCGATTCCCACGGGATAGCGAATAGAGTTGTCGCCCAACTCCAAGCACATACCCATAGGCTCTAGTGGTAGGCGTAGCTTCTTGAACACATCTCTTGGCATGACACTCACACTTGCTCCAAGGTCGCATAATGCCTTCTCGAATGTGAATGAGCCAATCGAACATGGGATGGTCAGACATCCGGGGTCTCTTTGCTTCTCGAGCCCTTGATTTGCAATGGAGGCACTACATTGTTCGGGCATCTTGACGTGATCTGCCCCGAGTGTTGCCATCTCATACTTGTTGGCAAGTATGTCTTTGAAGTAGTGAGAATATGTAGGAACTTGGAGAGCGTCCAATAGCGGCATGTTGATGCTTAACCTGCGCACTACTTCCACAAATTTTTCAAAATGACTATCAATTTTACCTCGAAAGTAGCGTATCTTAAGTGTAGGCATTTTTGTGTCATCACTTGGTGTGGGGGGTATACCCCACGGGTCCCACACGAAGGGGCTTCATAACATGTATACATATACGGAGATGGGCCCACCCATGTGGAGATACGGCATGGCGTACGGATCAGGATGAGGCGGCACCCGAGGAGATATCATCCCATGAATGAAGACCGGTTAGTTAGGAAAGATATTACTTGAGCCCGAAGGCCAAATCTTGTAATCGGTTAGCTATAGATTCCCTGAGATCTGTAACCCTGCCCCAGCTATATAAGGGCGGGGACCCCCTCAGAAACAAGTCCATCTGATTCCCATTCGCGGAACCATCAATACAACACACCGAGCACATGACGTAGGGTATTACGCCTCCCGGCGGCCCGAACCTGGATAAACCCCTGTGTCCTTTGTTCACCATCTAGCTCTAGTCTCAGCGATCCCCTCCGCATAATCTACCACCATAGCCTACCCCGTGGTGGACTGCCGGTCCATTGCACCGACAGTTGGCGCACCAGGTAGGGGTTCACTGCGATAATTGGCAAGCTTGATGGCCGCAGTTAAGATCCCTGCTAGTTGCCTCGCCTTCGCCACGTTGGGAGCGGGAATCCCTTTCGGGAGCCTCGATCCCGTCTCCGCCGTCGATGAGTAGGTGGCCGGCTACGTGACTCCTCCTCAGGGTCACATCACCATCATGGAGATCCCATGCGTTCTCTCCGACACCGTGATCACCACGAAAAAGCCTTCCGGAGCGGTTTCCACACTGCCCGCGAGGAGAAGACCGGCTGCCAGACCCAATCTGAACAAGCCCAAAGCCTGCCGAGTGCTTTTCAGCACGCCGCAGCAAGCTCGAAGGCCACCCCTCCCGGTTCAAGATCTGACGGTTGCAGGGTCATCGAACCCTCCCGCGGACGATTTGGTTGAATCTATCGACCGGGTCATTAGCCACATGGCTGACACCATCGCCATCTGCGAGGCGACCTTGTGTACCCCGCAGTTCAAGTGCTTTCCCTTCGGGTTGAAGAGCACCGCCGCCTCCGTGATCATGGAGGAGGTGAAGCGAGACCTAGCGGTGATCCCTGCACTCGAGCCAGTCGAATACCACTCGGATGAGGACTCGCCGCGCTTCGTGAACGTGGTTCTCTCCCCCATACGAGAGGGAAACCGCGACGCGTCCCTCCTCCCCATACTGGAAGAGGACAAGGACGGTCAACTTTGCGATTCGACTACGGATGAATCTGAGGATGAGCACCAGTCAGGCCGATCTACCAGGCGGTCTAGCCCTGAGTACGTCTCGGATGGGTCCTTTGCATCCCTTGAGGCGGCTCTTGGCCTGGACGAAAGCTCTCCCTCCCGCGGGTCCAACGACATAATCCTGATCAACTCTTCAAGCTCACCTCGGACCTATCCGGTCAGTCGCTTTGCCTTTGTCTGGCGGCACAGAGCTCACCCGCGGTCTCCAAGGACGAGCACACTCAGGATAACGAGACGGCCGAACAAAAGGCCGATCGGATACGAAAGAATGTGGACCGAGCGCGACGGCGCCAGGAAGCCTAGTGCTCCAACCAACGTGAAGAGGAGGAGGACGAGGATCTTTCGGTTCCGACCACCCGCGCGCGGCGGCGGCGGCGACGTCGCGCCCACCGATCCAACGAGTTCACCAAGGCTCGAGGACGACTTCACTGAGTACGATGGGCACAAGGTCTCGCGACCCCAAGGCAAACCTCATTGTGCTAAATGAGGCGGTTGAGAGGTTACCTCGACCACGCCCGGACATTGGGCGCATACAGGCCACGGTGCAGCCGCCGCGACCCAAAGATAACGCGTCGATCCCTTCCCGCCCGGTTGGGCGGGGAGAGATGGAGGTACCGCCACTCGCACCATAAAGAGCACGCGGCGAAGGTGGAGACTTGCACAGCTCGCTGCAGCGACGCAAGGACCATGATCAACCGCATGAGGAGCGCCGCCGTCGAGGAATCGGCGACGCAACAACTCGACGAGGAGCATGGAGCTCCCGCCGCCAAGAGAGACGCGACTCGCAGAGCGTGCGAAGACTACTACTCGGATTCCTCTCAGGCGAGTCGGGATAGCTACGGCTCCTGACGGCGGTCGGCGGAGTGCCCCATCCTACGATGGCTTCCTCTCCTCTCAAAAAGGCTACGCCGTGACATGGCCCCCGAGGTTTCAAGCTGTCCAAGTCGACAAATACGACGGCATGTCGGACCCCACGCAATGGCTCCAGATCTACTCCACCGCGGTCAATGCCGCAGGAGGAAACACCGACGTGTTGGCAAACTACTTGCCCATAATGCTCACGAAGGGGTGCAAAAACTGGCTTGTGGGGCTCCCAAGGAACTCCATTACATCCTGGGACGACCTCTTCACGAGCCAATACTCCAGCACATGGGAGAGGCCGGGGAACAGGAGGATGCTGGACCAGATCCGGCAGCGCAAGAACGAGTCGCTGCGCTCGTACATTCAACGCTTCTCCGAGAAGCAGAACTCTCTTCCTTTCGTCGAGGAGCACGACGTCATCAGCACCTTCCAGCATGGACTGGCTTACGGCAAGCTGGTGAATAGGTGGGCCCAAAGGCCCCCAAAGACCGTAAACGAGCTCTTCGCCATAGCCAACAAGGAGGCTGACGGTGAAGAGGCAGAACGCGAGCAGCTGAAGCACATCAAGTCCCACTGGGAAGATGATGATTCCCCATGTCCGCGTCAGCCACATCGCAATCCGGACCGAGAGGGAGAAACCTCCCAGCAGGGCGCATGGCGCAACAGGAGGCGCAAGCCGGATCGAGGTCGTGGCCGAGCCCGCCTCGAAGCGCATGGACCCCTCTGAGTTCCAGAGGATGTTGGACATCCAATGCCCGTACCACAAGAACCATAAGCACTCGGCTCACGACTGCTTTGGCCTGAAGAACCACTTCTCCGGCAAGGGCCGCTCGAAGGGTCTCCCCAAGAATGACAAGGGCAAGGGGAAGCGTGCTCCCCCGGCGGATGATGACTAGGAAGACTTCCAGGTCGCCAACCGTACGGTCAACATGATCTATGGCGGCCCGGACCAGATTGAGGGAAAGCGCAAGGCCAAGCACATGGACAGGTTACTGGTGTATGCAGCCCAACACGGCACGCCCCAGTTCCTACAGTGGTCGGAAGTCCCGATCACTTTCAGTAGGGAGGACCACCCGAGGCGCGTCAAGCCGGCGGTACCCCTCGTCGAAGCCTACGATTCGCAACGTGGGACTTCGCAAGATGCTGGTGGACGGAGGCAGTGACCTCGACATATTATTCTTTGAACCTCACTCCCTTGGACTTGAGACCAATCGACAAGCCTTTCTTCTGGATTGTACCCGGAGATCCTCAAGACACACGGTCGATCTCCCCCGCCAACACCTTTGGCACGGTTGAGAACTACCGGATAGAGTACGTCCGCTTCATAGTGGCGAACTTCAAGACAGCCTATCATGGCATACTCGGCAGGCCGGCGCTAGCCAAGTTCATGGCGGTGCCCCACTATACCTACATGGTACTGAAGATGCCTGCGCCAAACGGGGTCATCACCCTCAGAGGCGACTCCAACACGGCCCGCGCGTGAGAAGGAGAACCTCCACATCGCGCTACCTAGGATCTCTCCAGCGCAAGTCTTGGCGGCTGCCGGCGAAGCTCGACCCGGTAGATCTGGAGATCCCGACAAGAAGCCGTGACGGAGGCGATCCGGTGAGGAGAAGGAGGCCGTGAAGAAGGTGTCGCTCAACCTCGACGCGATCCTGCGAAGACAACCATAGGGGCCAACCTGGACCCTAAATAGGAAAGCGTGCTCGTCGAGTTCCTACGTGCTAACTCCGACATATTCGCCTGGAAACCAGCGGATATACCAGGAGTGCCCAGAGCTCGAGCACTCCTTGAAGGTTGACCCAAGTGCTAAGTCGATCAAGCAAAAGCTTCGTCGGTTCGCGGCTGACCGCAAGGAGGCAATAGGGGTAGAGGTTATGAAGTTGTTAGCTGCCAAGTTCATCAAAGAGGTGTATCACCCAGACTGGCTGGCTAATCCAGTTCTTGTATCCAAAAAGAATAAGCAATGGAGAATGTGCGTTGATTATACCGATCTCAACAAACACTGCCCCAAAGACCCCTTCACCCTCCCTCGAATAGACCAAGTCGTTGATTCCACGGCGGGCTGTGCCCTGCTCTATTTTCTCGACTGCTATTCAGGCTACCACCAGATTGGCCTGAAGGTCGAAGACCAGATCAAGACGTCGTTCATTACGCCCCATGGTGCGTACTGTTACTTGACAATGTCCTTTGGTCTGAAGAACGCCGGCGACGTGTCGGTATGCCATCCGTGCATTGCTTAAAGACCCAAATTGGCATAAATTGCGAGGCATACGTAGACGATGTTGTAGTCCAGATTCGAGACCCTGATAACCTTATCAAGGACTTGTCTGAGACCTTCGCTAACTTGAGGATTTACCGGTGGAAACTTAACCCGAAAAAATGCGTTTTCGGTGTTCCCTCAGGAAAACTACTCGGATTCCTTGTCAGCAATTGCGGCATAGAGGCAAACCCAGAGAAGATCCACGCGATCACTCGGATGAAGCCTCCCAAGTGCCAGAAGGATGTACAGAAACTAGCCGGGTGCATGGCAGCACTCAGCCGGTTCATCTCACGACTCGGCGTACGAGGCCTACCCTTCTTCAAGCTCCTCAAACATCAAGACGATGATTTCAAGTGGGATGAGGAGGCCCAGAAGTCTTTCCTGGAACTCAGGAGCTATCTGCAAAAGGCCCCCATCCTCACAGCACCAGAGCGAGGGGAAACTCTCTACCTCTACATCTCGGCTACCACGCATGTGGTAAGCACGACACTAGTTGTGGAGCGCAAAGAAGAAGGACATGCTTACGCCGTCCAGAGGCCGATCTACTTCATAAGCGAGGTATTGACCGACTCTAAGGTACGATACAATCAGGCGCAGAAACTGCTCTACGCACTGCTGATCACCGCACGCAAGTTGAAGCACTACTTCGAAGCTCATAAAATCGTTGTAGTTTCCAACTACCCCATAGGCGACATCCTGCACAACAGAGATGCCATGGGAAGGATCGTGAAGTGGTCCATCGAGCTGGCCGCACACGACATAACTTTCGTACCGCGTAACACGATCAAGTCGCAGTACTCGCACTTCGTGGCGAGTAGCACACGGAGATCCACGCCATCCACTACCGCGAACCGAGTATTGGACCATGTACTTTGATGGATCACTCAGATTAAAGGCGGGGCCGCATAATTTTCATCTCCCCAACAGGAGAGAACTGCGATACGTGCTGCAGATCATGTTCAAGGTTTCGAACAACGTGGCCGAGTACGAGGCGGCCCTTCACGGGCTCCATATCACCGTGTCACTCGGGATAAAATACCTGATGGTCAAGGGTGACTCTGCTTTGGTGGTAAACCAGGTTAGCAAGAAGTGGAACCGACCATCGAGAAGATGGACGATATTGCGTGCGAGATCCGCAAACTCGAAGGCAAGTTCTACGGCCTGGAGTTTCAGCATGTACTCCGCGATGATAACAAGGCGGCCGATGAGCTGGCAAACATGGGATCCACGAGAGCCCAGGTACCACCCGGCGTCTTTGTTCAAGATTTCGTCAAGCCCTCCATCAAGGACCCCGATGCGCAAGTCGATCCATCAGAAGGACTCGGCGAAGTCCTAATGATTGAACAACAACCCGAGTGGATCTCAGAGATGGTCGAGTACATCAAGGACGGCACGCTCCCGAATCCTTCACCAGGTCAGGAAAGGGAGACACGAGCGCTGCATGAACGGATCAGTCGCAGGAGCAAGAACTATGTCCTGATTGGCGACAACCTATATCACCGAGGTGGACAGTCCCGAGTACTCCAGAAGTGCATACCGGAGAAAGAAGGACGACGACTCCTAGCGGAGATTCACGAAGGCATGTGTGGCAACCACGCCGGGGCAAGAACCATTGTTAGAAAAGCTTTTCAGTCTGGTTTCTACTAGCCCACAGTCGCGGACAGACGGAGGCGGTGAAAGCGTTGTGAGGATGCCAATTCTTCACAAAACAAATACACGTTCAGCCCAAGCTGCAGACGATACCCGTTTCATGGCCCTTCGCATCGGGACTCGACATGATCGGGCCTTTCAAGAAAGCATCCAGGGTATGCGACCACATCCACGGTGGCGGTCGACAAGTTCACCAAATGGATAGAGGTCAAGCCGATAAAGGCGCCACCGCGCCAAGGCGGCCAAGTTCATAGGAGAAATCGTGCATAGATTCGGTGTCCCTAACAAGATAATAACCGACCTGGGTACAAACTTCACAGGAAGGGAGTTCCAGGAATATTGCGATGAACTCCTCATCAAGGTGGCACGCCTCAGTCGCACACCCACGTGCTAATGGCCAAGTTGAGCGAGCTAATGGAGCGGTGCTCGAGGCACTCAAGAAACGCATCTTGATCGCTGAAAAAGTACTCGACTGTTGGCTCGCGAACTCCCCGCAGACTGGGGGCATGCGGACACTGAGTCGTGCTCGGGTCGACTCCTTTTTCCTGGTGTATGGATCTGAGGCGGTGCTCCCCACCGACCTCATGTTCAATGCACCAAGAGTTGAAGTATATGACGAAAACGAGGCTGAGAAGGCGTGGATTGAGGACATCGACAAGCATCGATGAAGGACGGCTCATGAACAATCCAGCAGCAGTACGCCCAAACTTTGCGGTGTTACCATGATAAAATGTGCGGAGAGAGCTTTTTGCGTTGGAGATCTAGTCTGCGAAGGATCCAAAGCAAGAAGGACATGCACAAGTTAGCAGCCCCATGGGAGGCCATTCATAGTTAAGGAAGTCAAGAGGCGGGTGCTTATTGGCTGATGCGGGAGGATGGCTCGGATGTGCCCAACTCATGGAACATCGAGCACCTACGCCGTTTCTACCCATAATAAAGCTATGTATCATTTTCTTCAAAGTTTTTTGTACATTATCCATGTTAGCGCCTATGGCAATGAATTGATTCATGTCTCATGAAGTTTTTCTACTTTACATCTGCTCACATGCTTTCACCCAAGTTTCAATTCTCAAACCCGGGACCTGCATACAACAAAGTTTTCCATGTTAAAACTAAATAATGCTCATCTAACATGGATCTTACGACTCATAAAAGTTCGGTAGCACATGTCTTAAATCATGGGTCGAGGTTTTCGCCAAGCTAAGGTACTACGTGTATGAGAGAGTCGCCCTCCGCTAGGAAACTAAGGCCAACGAGCCTACGATTTCCGTAATAGACTAACTACCAGGAAATTAACAAAGACAAACATACCATCAAAGTAAAGCGCCTACTTAAAAGTACCAAATGTCATTGAACCAGCACGTGCACCAACATACAAAATATTACAATTTTTAACTTAAAAGTTTTTATGGTGGGACAGAGGGCATCGGACCAACTTCTTCATCACCGCCGCCACGTCGTCAAGCAGCTGCTCGCCGTGTCCTTCACCTCCTCCAGCGGCCACTCGGCCGCTGCGACGTCCGCCCCACGAGCGGGAAGCGATCCATGTTGATCGAGGTGAAAGCGGAAGACGGCGAGGTAGTGGTCGGCACTCGCCACGCCGACCTCGCCAAGATAGCCGGGAAGCGGTCGCCGCCCAGGCACGCCCGTAAGGGTCGGTGCGCGCACCACCGAGCACCGCGACGGAGGAGGACTCGCAAGGCGCCGTCCGTGATTGGGCACGCCTCGCCGAGAGCTTTGAAGTGAGCCCTCCGGCGACGCGGCCTCAAGATCTGCATATTGGGCAAAATTGTTTTGCCGAAATCTGCTCAACGTCAGAAGCACTTATCAACAAACATCCAAGGAAAACACGGAGGGTGCAAGGTAACCAACCTGATAGCTCTTTTTCGCGCCACCCCGCCTGGACGATTCCTCGCCATCCTTCCGGAGCTGCTTCATGCGGTCCCATAGGGATTTGAGCTCCTCCTCCACCTTGGCCCGAGCTATTGCCAAGAGTTGATCATCACAAAGCACTCGGGCAACGGCGAAACAAAAGCAAAACATAATCAACATACCTTGCTGGTGCTCCTCCGCCACCGCCTTAACGCCGCCTGCTCGCCTCCGCACGCCTTCTCCTCGCCGCTCTCGACCTCCCTGTCTTTGCTCACCGAGCAAGACTTGCTACGAGACGCCCAAACGGAGTGGCGTTCAGATCGGACATGTGCCGACGCGATCGAGCACGCCTTTGCTTGCGGACTCGAGGGCCACGGTATCGAGGCATATCAAGAGATGAAACCAACTACAACTAGCAAGCACCTACAAGGATAAGAGGAAAGAATTACCTCTCGCAAGCTGGAGGGTCCTCCGCGCAATGGTGACGAGCGCGGTTCTCGGTCGATCACGGATCCCCAAGCACTTCATTCAAGGCCGCCACGCACCCCACACGCGGCCCGTCCGGGCGTGGCTGAGACGTGGTTGAGGGAGCTCCCGATCTCCTCGACGCCGAGGCCCCCAGCCACCGCCCGGCGAAGCCGCAGCCTCACCGGGACCGGGATCACGGCAGATCAGCCGGCAGACGCAGCATCGTGAACCCCGCCAGCAGCGGGTGCTCATCGAAGCACTCGAGTGCGGCGCCGGGCGGCACGGCAGGGATGACTCGCCAACATCGGAAGGGAGGTCAGGACCCCCGCCGGACAAACAAGACATAAAGATCTCTTTCCAATCCTATGAACCCAAGAGAAGCAAGGATGGCAAATTTCAAAAGACTTACTCGGAAGACACGCGGACGCGGTGCGCCCGCAGTCGGAGCGAGGAGGTGGATCGCTTCACCCCATCGACCCGCAATCACCGCCAGGTGCCGGTGACGGTTGCAGCGCAGCGTGTCAGCGTGGTCTTAGGCGCCGCCCGCCACGGCGCGGAGCCCGCTTGCTGAGAAGGAGGAGAAGAAGTGAAGTGACCGGAAGGCGCCGCGCCGCCGAGCTGTCCACCGAGGGAGCCCGATGTCAAACGAGAGGGATCTCCTCCTCCTCGCCCTTCGACAACATGAGCTTGCGCCGGCCTCGGGTCGTTGATCTTGAACGTCCTGTGGGCGCACGTCGCACCTGATTCCAGGCCTTTGCGCTCCTTGCCCTTGCTGGCCGACGCGCGCTGCCTCCTCCCGGCGTAGGGCGACGGGCTCGGAGATCGCCGCCTCGCCGCCACCCGCGCGTGGTGCCGTGGCGCGCCCATCCTCTGCAGCTCGCCAAGGCGGTCAAAGGGCCCCGTCCGCCAACGAGCCAGTACAAAGCCACAGAGACAAAAGCCTGTGATCCTACGATTTCGTAGAAAACAAAGAACCATTTCATCAAACATCCGTGGGCACATGTTCATGCCCCTAATGGGCCCTATAAAAGACAAAATTGTTACCTCAGCGGATAGTTCGCCAGTTGAACGGTCGTTGCGGTTGGAGATGATGGTGCCGGAATGAAGCACACGACGCTCCTTCAGCTCCTCTCGCTGTCTCGCTCGCCACCGCCATGCCGCGCCGAGGTCATCGGCATGCATACTGCACGCCGTGCACCCTATCCTCGAGCGGCCGGTGCACTGGCTCGCCATCACCGCGACGCTAGTGAGCCCGGCCTCCTTGACTCCGGATATGCTCCAAGAAGACGGACACCTACTCCATCTCAGATGGCCAAGCTCTTCATCCCAAAGCATGGGAGAGGAGTCGTGTGTCGACGTCGCAGGCACCGCCGAGCATGGTTGGTGGTGTAGAACCACTCGAATGCCAGCCCTTGTTGGAGCGACAAGACCGGAATGTACTCAGCAGTGCCTCGCTGAGCTGAATCTGGCGCCGCCCACCACCGTGGCTTCTTGGCGTTCGGGTGGGGCTTCACCCAAGAAGTAGCGAAAAAGATCAAAATGTGGGGCAATTCCAAGAAACGCCTCTCACAGATGCACAAAAATGGAGATGTGCAAAATGGAGTTGGGGTTGAGATGGCACAGCTCCAAACCGTAGTAGTAGAGTAGGTCGAGGAAGAAGGGATGCGTGGGCAGGCCGAACCCGAGGTAGGCCGACTCGAACACGACGGGCGTCGACGGCGTGGGGAACTCCTCCCCCGCAGCGGGCCGCCATCCCTCGACGGCGGACTCGAGCAGCACTCCACCCAGCACTAGGGCGGTGATATGCTCCATCGTGGAGACTGGCGCACTCCTCGCCCGTCACGCCGTGGCGGAAGGGACGACGACGGAGACGGGCGGCGCCTCCTGAGGCGCCGCGCCTTGACTTCTTCGAGAGCCGGCGGATCCCATCGGGCGACATCCTCGCAGGGCTCGAGGACTCGGGCGGGGAGCGGTTTACACCCTCACTACGCTCGGGGACTGCCCAGGAATAGCGGCCTGGATGCGACGCGGTGGCGGATCTAGATCTGCAGCCTCGCCGGAGCCAAATCTGGTGGAGATTGAGCTAATGCGGCGATTGATCCGGCGGATTGAAGGCGGAGCGTCCGAGAAGGAAGAGCAAAGGGTAGCTGTGTGGTTTCCTATGGGAAGCAGAGCGACGTGACTATAGGGATGCACGACGTGCGACGCCCCGGGTCTTAATCGCGCAGCAGCGTTAATGGCGGCGCCCCCGCCGTGCAGGCGTCGCGCAGCCAGTAGAGATTCTTCTCATGAGAAACTCACAGCACGACCACGGCGACGCGCTTAGTGCTCTTATCCAGACGCTTCCGATTCCTTTGGGCCCTTGGCTCTAAATGGGCCTAAGGGTTAAAGCCTTTCCTTCTACGGGAAGACACCCTTCAACTTAAAAGGGCTTTCCAAAAATGATTGGTTGGCTTAAATCACTCAGAGGCCGTGACCCAGAGTCACGTCCTGCTAGTTTATCAAATAACCCGCCCTCGAAATTTCGGTTTGGACTCCTAAGAGAGCTCCAAAAATCTACTAGCTCATGAGTGTTTCTCCCGGAGGCATGCCATACATAGGCCAAAGCTATTCAGAAGTCACAAATATGCTTGACTAGGACAGTGACCTTATGGAAAGTGCTCCGTGAGAACACGGTGGCCACACAGCAAATTTGGCATAGGGCCGAGCTCTAACCGACACCGTCGTCGATCCGAGTGGTACTCTCCCAAACGGGATGATGGTAATACCAAACTAAACCCTTTTAGAGCTTCGAAATAGTTACTTTAACTATTACGAACCTCGGGATTTCTAATGGCGCATCTTGAGATGCAAGATGCGCCCATTCAGCGGCTACAACCCGCCACCGTGATCATCCGGAATTATTCCAAGACAAAGTCTCATTGACTAAAGTTAGGATCGGGGATACGGAGGCAATCAGTGGTACCTTTTTCCTAAAGGGGCACCCATTCTAAAAGACATCAGGGAATGATCACTTAGATTCTCTTTTGACCCTAGATAAACCTCTTCAATCTTTATCTAGGCTCGGGGACTAAGTGTGTACACTTCGTCTTCGACGAAGGTGTACAACCTCCAAGCCCGGATGATCTGAGTAAATCACAAACATGGTGAAGAGCTCTCCTCAACCACCCGGCAACCACGAGTTCAGCTTCAAGACCGCTCACCGCAGAAGATCAGATCGGCAGATTCAAAGCACTTTGCCGGAGGCATTAAGCACTCGGCTAAATGGCGAAAGTATACGAGAAAGTACACAGAGCTGAAGATCGAAGTTGCAGTTTGGTCAAGCGCTCGGGGGCTGTGGGGATATACCCCCCGGGTCCCACACGGAGGGGCTTCATAACATGTATACATATATGGAGATGGGCCCACTGTGTGGAGATACCATGGTGTATGCGGATCAGGATGAGGCGGCGCCCGAGGAGATATCATCCCATGAATGAAGACCGGTTAGTTAGGAAAGATATTACTTGAGCCCGAAGGCCAAATCTTGTAATCGGTTAGCTATAGATTCCTCGAGATCTGTAACCGCCCCCAGCTATATAAGGCGGCAGGACCCCTCGTAAACAAGTCCATCGATTCCCATTCGCGAACCATCAATACAACACACCGAGCAGACGTAGGTATTACGCCTCCGGCCCGAACCTCGATAAACCCCGTGTCCTTTGTTCACCATCTAGCTCTAGTCTCGGCGATCCCTCCGCATAATCTACCACCATAGCCTACCCTCAGGTGGACTGCCGGTCCATTGCACCGACACTTGGCATCTCGACTCGGCTCTTCGTAGCAATCTCCTAATAGTAGTCACCTTCTCCTTAGT
Organism: Cenchrus purpureus; assembly: GCA_022644695.1. Classification (NCBI taxonomy): domain Eukaryota; kingdom Viridiplantae; phylum Streptophyta; class Magnoliopsida; order Poales; family Poaceae; genus Cenchrus; species Cenchrus purpureus. Next base: position 46,581,025 of record CP053461.1, read on the forward strand.
GTGATCCTCCGCTCAACGGTTGGCTTAGGCTTCCTTGCACCTACCGGAAGTTCGGGATCCTCCGTCTCCTTTCCCGAGCGAGTTTGAATAGCCTTTGCCGTCTTGGGACCTTGGGGCTGCCACGGCAATCTTCCTTCATTAGCGGTTAGGCGTCCGGCAAGTTGTCCCACTTGTGATTCTAACATCTTCATCATGTTGAGCACTTGATGGTTGGAGCTCCCGACCTCCGTCACCTTTCCATCAATGTTCTCCAATTTCTTATCCATAGCTTTGAACTTAGTGACGGTGTCCTTGTTGATTTTTGCTTGCTCGTCCATGAAATCCTTCAATTGTATACGAAGAGGCATCGTATTTTGAATAGACGAACTTGCATTAAATTGAGGTCTACCTTGCCCGTAGCGGAAGTTCAGCAAATCTCCTTTCCTCATGTAGTCGAAAGCACCTTTGCTTCCTCCGACAATCTTTTGGGCATGGCTGTACTCCCCACATTCTTCACACATGGATCTTGCTTCGGCGGCTTTTAAGTCTTGGGCTGTTTTCTTTTCTAGCTCCATCTTTTCCAACCTCCTCATGAGTGAATCAATTTTTCCTTCTAGAAGTTCCTCCTTTTCAACCTGCAAAACACCTTTAACATTGCCCGTGGGTTGAACCGGAAGTAAGCGTCCGGATGATGCCCATGTATCATTATCCGCAACCTTCTTGAAAAGAGTGAATGCCTCCGTCGGAGTAAGCTCAATGATAGATCCTCCCACCGATGCGTCGATCACTGTCCTTGATGCTAAATTGAGACCTTGATAGAACATTTGAATGAGGTCCTCCTTCGGGAACTTGTGATGTGGCACGGCTCGGGTGTTCATTGAAACGCTCAAAAGCTTCCGCGATAGTCTCTATTGGATATTGAGCAAATGTAGCAATTTTATTACACAAGCTTTGAGTCTTACCCGGCAAATAGTACTCCTTCATGAAAGCTCTCATCAACGCTTCCCAATTTTGCACCGTCTCCACCGGTAGAGTGTAGAACCATTGCGAGGCTTTTCCAAGTAGTGAGAATGGAAAAAAGCCTTGCCCTCAATTGATTTTGATCCAGCCCTTCCATCGTGAATGTCTGACAAAGTTGAATGAACGCTTAAATGTGAAGGTTAGGATCCTCTTTACTGGTGAAAGTTGTATGTTGCACCATGCGGATGGTTGAAGTCTTGATCTCGAACGGTCTTCCGATGTTGGCTAGGTTGAGGATGGGAAGATCGACAAGCTCCGGGATGCAAAGCTCCCCAATCTTCCTCTCTTGTACCATTGGTGGCAGTTGAGGTTGATCTCTCCTCGGACATGGAGGTGGTGATTCCTTCTTCGGACTTGTAGGTGGTGATTCCTTTGAAGATCCCGGCAATCCTTCTCCCGCTTTTGGATCTACAATCTCCGACTTCCTCGCTGTGCCGGCCTCCTTTGCCTATAAAGATTTCTGGATCATCCACAAAATTTTTCGGTTTGTTGGAGAGGTAGTCGTCCATCTCCTGTTAGGGTTAGCGATAAACAAAATATACAAAAGATCTAAAAAAAGAAAACTATAAAAAGGGTTAGTAAAATACTAGATTAGATTGGTTTTTGAGGATGATCAAAATTTAATAGATACAAAAGAAAATCAAAAGAAAACTGAAAATACTTACAAACGAGATACTAGATTGGATCTTGATTACTTGCTCCTCGACAACGGTGCTAGAAAAAGGGCTTGTTGACGGTTCAATAACGCGCCAAGGTTCACCGCAAGCTTATGGATCATGTAGTACCTTTTTCCCTCGAGTATCACCCAAGGTATCGAATCCGTGGAACAATGTGTAATGCAAGACTCAATCTAATAACCGAAAAGCACTTGGCTCTTGAAGAAGTTTCGAATGCATCTAATCTACTAAGATCATGAGAGGTAGCAAGAGAAAGTATAGAGGTAACCGATCTAGAGGGGTCCAGATCGCGCTTATGTTGTAGTTCCGAGCAAGATAGAAGAGAGCAAAACGAATCTCATTAAAAGCGTCTTTAAATCTTGACCTTCGTCAAACCCCTAAGTCGCCCCACCATACTCGATGTCAACATCCTGTCACGATGTTCCCCTTTCTTCGTGGTCGAATCTTGGAGCACACTCACGAGGAGTGCATTGAACTACTTGGTAGATCGGGTATGCACCTCTAGCCACCGCGGCTACAAGAACATCCTATGCAATCTATCTCGAGAATAGATTGAGGAAGAAAACACCCAAGCAAGAACAAGAATCATAAACAAAGGTACTCGATCGCTAAAAATCGGATCCATTAAAACTCCATCATAAGTGTATATATGAATAAGATCACAACCGGGATCCTACCTTGATCTTGATTCAAGCCTCCAGAAATCCGACGTGGTCTTCCTTGCAAGGTTCCCACGCTGGCTAGGCAAACCCTAGACAACTAGCATGACCCTCCTCTCCGAGATGGTGTCCCTCAAGCTCCTCTGTTCCTCGGCGGCGAATGACGAATGGCTTGATGGTTGGTACAGACGGGACTATAAATAGCCCGAATGGGTGCTAGGTCAAAGGTGGTGAACCGACCCTCGGAGGGCCAGGCCGGCCAGCCTGGGCCGATCGGCCTAGGGCATCCTCACCTAGTTCGCCCGGTTTTCTTCCCAAGCTACTTGCAACTTCACGAGTTTTGGCGAGTTGCATGTGAGTCCTTGACATCATTTTCCTCGTGGTTTAGATAAGGGTGCTTGGCGTATGAACTCCCGCATCTTCCGTCTAGGTCCTCGATACTTCTCAGCTTCACGCTTTAGTCCTTGGTTCATTTGGAGTCATGTTCATCTTGTATCTTGACTTGTACCGGGCTCCATGATCTTCTTGTAAAATCCTTGATGAACTTTACCCGAAAGTCCTCATTTAGGCTCTTGATTCCTGTGTAAACAATAAACTCCAAAAACCATGCGCGAGTGCAAACTTAACATATAATGGGGGTTAGGATCGTTAGTGTGAATATCAAATTTATACCAACATTGAAGGTAAACTCATGGCTAGGTTGACGGAAATCGACCGCCAACATGCATTCTCGGGGGTTCGCTCCACTTCACGCAAACCAACCGTCCGCCTCCTCCACCCTCTGCACCTTGCGCAGCCGAAGCCCACCTCCTCCTTTTCCCGGCTCCACCCAACCGCCTGCCGCCTCGCGCAGCTTCTCCAGGCCGGCAGCGATCCTTGGGGACCGAGCGGCGGCGTTGATGGAGCCGGTGGCGGAGGTGCTCCATCTCGCCTCGCCGGCGCCTCGCCCGCTCCTCAACGCCGCCCGCCGTCGGCAGATTCGCACGGCCACGAGAGAGCGGAGCCAGGGGCGTGGCGGGGTCGTGGTGTTGTCGGGCCGGAGGCGGAGCTCCACGGCGGGGCACATAGCGGCGGGGAAGAGCTCCACGGCCGACGGCGGGGAAGAACTCCACCGCGCCGCCACCACGACCACGGGGGAGCGGGAGCCGGATGCGCAGCAGGGTCACGGCGTCGTCGAGCCGGAGGCGCAACAGGAGTGCGGCGCCAGCTTCCGCTCCCGCCTCGCGGCCCATTCGCGCAGCTCCTCCTCGCCGCAGATCTGACGGAGGCAGAGCGGTGGCGCCATGGCCATGTCCACGGCCCCCTCTCCGGCGGCGTCGAGCTCGGGAGTGAGACGAGGGGCGCGCCTCTCCCTCGATCCGGTGGCGGCTGATCCGCGAGCAGAGCAGGGGCGGGGCTCGCCGCCGACCGGCCGTGGCCCTCTCTCTCCTAGCGCGAGCCAACGGTCGCTGGGAGGGATGCGCAACGGGAACGCATGCTGTTGGAAGCCTCCACTCTTTTGTAGTTGGATTTCTTCTCTCTTTTCTCCATACATCATTTTGTAGCATGAAGATGCAGATCATTGCTGAAGATTGTCTAAGGGCTAATTTAAGAGTCCGGTTGGAGTTTCCGTTAGTCTTCAGCTCCGCACACGCTAGTTTGTAAGCTCTGAAAAACACATGCCCGTCTCGACGCCAGGCTGTGGCAGCACACGATGCCTAATCTCGACACCACATTGGGGGTGGGGTGGGGGTCGGAGCAGCAACATCGGGTCGGGTTTATTAAACACAGCTGCCCCTTCCTCGCACGGGAGGGTTTCCCGGGTACGGCGGGCATGCAGCTTGCCGCCACCTCACCCAAAAACTTTTCTCCACGGAAGCAAGATATGAGGTCTGTGCACTGCCGCTTGGGCCCGCACCATCATGCGCCACACAGCCGCGTGACCGGAGCAGAAAAAAGTCTCGCCATGACGAAAGGACTCTCCGATCTTCGCTCTCGCAAAAAGGCTGCCTATAGTACCATCCTGTTTAAGCGGTGAGGAAGGAAGGTACATGGGCCTTTTTCGCAGCCTGTACCAAATCTACTGCTTTACATAACTGATTGGTGGACCTTAATTGCCCTTGGGCCCGGTAGCAGAGGCAGGTTGCGGCTCCAGCCTGCGATGGGAAAAAAAGGGGAGAGGCGTCGCCGATGAATCGTGCGCTGCCGGCACCGCGACGTCCCCCATACGCGCCCGACGGCCCCCTCTACCTGCGCGCTCTCTCTCTCCCTGCCGGGCGAGGCCCCAGACGCTGCCGCATGCGCTGCCGGCCGCGCCAACGCCGTCCCTTCGGAGCAGTTGGGACCTCTCCCTCCGTGCAGGCGTACGCTCGAGCTCTCGCCCATGCCTGCCGTCCAGTCATGGCAGCGAGCAGCGGGCGTCCTCCTCTCCTCCCTCACCGAGATAAGTACCCCCTCCTGATCTGCAGCCTCCTCTCCTCCTCCTCATGGACCAACTCTCTACCCTAGCGACATCTCTGCTTACCATTGCTCCTGCCTGCAGCTCCATCCTTCCCGAACCAAACCTGGCAGATCCATGAGCCTCTACTCTTTGTTGGATTTCGCTTCTTTCCGATTGCGTAGTATTTGCTATGCCTTCAACTGATCTATGATTCGTTTTTTTTGTTCTTGCACAGGTGGCTAGCAGGTCATGGCGTCTGTCACCTGAGATCGGGTAATGTCTGTCATTATCCCTGCATCGTTTTTCTTCAACAAGAATGATTCTTTTCTTTTTCCTTGTATGATACATGATTACAGCCATTATACCTTTGGTGTTCGTCTTTGGGAAACATGTTTGTTTCTTTGTGTGTGAGTCGTGGAGCATTCTGAGGTTCTTTCTTAGCCTACCTGTATTTGAACTTGTCCTGTTTTGGGACTTTGGATTCTGTAAGCATGCCTGTATTGTTTTTAGATGATGATTATTCACTTTTATTAATGAAGTTTAGTGCTTCATTTTAGATCTTCCCCCTGCTGAAGCTGCTACTGCCATCTGCTCTCTGTTTTGCAAAGATTTGCCAAGGTCAGTTTGTTGTTCGTTTTGTGTTGTAGGCTTTACTGCTTTAATTTGACATGCTGCGTTTAAAATATTGCACAGAAAAGGCCATGTCTGGTATGCTTCTTTCTTTATCTTGTTAGATACCTCTCCCTATGCCCATCTATTTTCACCTTATCTTGTCCTCTAGATAATATGATGATTTTTCTTTCCTATTGTGCTGTTTTACACAAATGCTACCCATAAGTGCTTTTTCTCCTCTTCTCTAATCTTTATAGATGCAGTTAGTTCCTTATTTTCAAATTTGTAGGCTTCTTTATAGAGTTTTTTCTTCTGTACCTGTTACCAGTCACAATTGCTAACCATATCTTTCCTTTACCCGTCTCTACCTCTAGGTCTTTTGCTTCCTTTCCTTACTTTCCTCTGCATTAGGGCCTACTCTGCTGCATAAATATTTATTGTTCAAATATTTGGGCGTATAGTTTGGCCTTACTTTTAGCTGTCGAGCTCTTATATATGCTACCGTGTTTTCAAATTGTGGTGTGCTGTCTGTTTTTGCTACTCTATTCAGTATTCATTATCATTTCTAGGTGTTGTGCAGCACAGTTCAGTTTAAATGTCTGATGCTCCATGTGTGAGGGTTGCACGGTGTCGTGAAAAAAGAAAAAAAAGGCATCTTGCAATTGCACAAGGTCTGAACTAATACAACGCATAATTTTACCGTGTCTAAGTGACTGCATTGTCGAGAGCAAATCAATATGTTATTCAAAACATGTTTAAAACAATTAGGTTTATTCAGACGACCATTTGTTGCTACAATGTTGGAGAGCCAGTGTATTTCTGACCAGCCATCCTCATCTAATCAGTCATCATTTGCTCGAAAAAGAACAAGTGAGTACAAACCAGCAAAAAGAAGTTCTGTACAAAAGATAACTAAAAAGCAGTGCTGATTGATAAAACTTCACCTTAAACAGGAGATCGGTCCTTAATGGACTTCCCTACAGAAGCTGCAGCGTGCAACAGACAGCATCGACTCGATAGGATACGCTCTAAAAAATCCTGCAGGCGCTCATTGCAGTTTACCAATGGTGAATGACGATTCAAGCTTGTTTAGCTCTTTTTCCTTAGTGGTGAAAATAATAGTGCCACCTTTTTTGGGTCTGTTTTTCATACATAGCTGCTGGAAGTCCACTGGTAACACTTCCTTTTGATAAAGGGTACATTGAAGCTCTGAAAGGTGTGCCCATTTACTGTTCTAAAAAGACAAAATACTTACCTTCCCTTCCGGTGCTCACTTCCAATTCTTTTTCTTTATTAGAATCCTACCCAGATCGGTCATATTATGGTGGCCCAACACATGAATGTCCCTACTGCAGCGCTGTCTTCTGGTTTCAAGAGCGTGTGAAAAGTGCCACTGCTAATGCTACAAGGAAAATTGTTTACAATCTTTGCTGTAGAGGAGGAAAAATTGATTATAAACCTTACAAGAAACCACCTGCTATATTAGCTGACCTGCTGCGATTCAATGGTGATGCACGTTCAAAGAGATTCTTAAGGCAGATTCGATCCAAAAATTCACTATTCGCATTCACTTCTCTAGGAGCAACTGTTGATAAGGCGATAAATAATAGCACTGCACCTTATGTCTTCAGAATTAATGGAGTAGTGCATCATCGAATTGGTACCATGCTACCACGTCGTGGTGCACAGCCCAAATTTGCACAGCTTTATATTTATGACACTGAGCATGAGGCACAAAACAGACTAGGTATCTTTGATACTGAAGGTAATAGTGCTGATCAACCAGACCCACAAATAGTGACATCCCTGCTAGCCATGCTAGATGAGCATAACCAACTTGTTAAAGCATTTCGATATGCTAGAGAACGTCTTGAGCATAACGAGAAAGTAACACTGCGATTACTAGGCTACAATAAAAAAGATGATGTTCGCTATAATTTGCCCTCAAGCGGTGAGATTGCTGCTATAATTGTGGGTGATTATTCAGCTGATGAATACACGTACGATGTCCTTGTGCATGATAAAGAGTGCGGACTGAGGCGTGTTTCGTGTTTGCATCCTATATGGCTTTGCAATACCCACTATTATTTCCTCACGGTGAACATGGATTCCATCTTGGTATTAAATACACGTACCGATGATAGTAATGGTACAAAACGTAAATATGTCACGATGCTAGAATTTGATAGAATGCACATCCACTACAGACTCAATGTGCCAAATCCATTCACTTGTTATGGCAGACTAAGCGATCAGACATGTGTTGATATGTACTCAACAATAGAAGCATCTAGACTAAAGTGGATAGCAGACCACCAAAAAGACCTACGGAGCGAGTCGGTGCAAGGAATAGCTGATGCGATTGATAAAGGACTAACTAATGCTAATTCAGTTGGTGGTAAGGTCATTGTACCTGCCAGTTTTACTGCTGGTAGGAGATATTTTGTAATGAATTATCAAGATGCAATGGCCATCTGCAGAGTCTATGGCCCCCCTGACCTATTTGTAACTTTCACATGCAACACCAAATGGAGAGAAATAAATGATGCACTGCAATTTGAACCTGGTCAACAACCGTGTGACCGTTCTGATTTAATAGTGCGAGTTTTCCATATGACGGTAGATGAATTTATAGCAGATATTAGGGAAGGGAAAACGTTTGGGCCGATCAGAGCAGGTCAGTAGTATAAGCTACCACTGCATATTACCTTTTCCATTTTTGGTTTAACCTTACAAAATCTTCCTTTAACTTGATTACGCTGCACGGTTGAGTTCCAAAAGCGTGGCCTACCTCATATACATTGCCTTGTGTGGTTAGCTGCTACTAATTCTGAATTTAGTGCTTCTACTATCGATAGATTCATCCGCGTAAATACCGATAGTAGTATTGACCCACTAGGCTATGCTTTAGTTGATGAGTTCATGATGCATGGTCCATGCGGTGAGGCAAATAAAAAGTGTCCCCTGTATGAAAGATAACAAATGCTCCAAAAATTTCCCGAAGTCATTTCAAGATGAAACCATCATAGATGACTTTGGATTCACTATCTACAGGCGAAGAGACGATGGTAGACATGTTTTCAAAAATGGTATTAAGTTGGATAACCAACATGTTGTTCCGTACAACATGCATTTGCTTAAAAAATACAATGCGCATATCAATGTCGAATGGTGTAACAAATCGAACATGATTAAATACCTCTTCAAGTATGTTACAAAAGGAAGTGATAGAGCAAAGGTGTATTTTGAAGTTACTACAAAACATCGAATGCATCACTGGCCTCTTTTGCTCCACGCAATGAAATACAAGAATATATTGATGCTAGATTTCTATCCTGCTGTGAGGCTCTATGGCGTTCTTTTGAATTTGACATCCACTTTAGAGTGCCTCCGGTAGAACGACTACCTATTCATCTTCCTGGAATGAACTATGTGCGCTATGAGCCTGGTACCGATTTGAGAGCACTTCTTGACAGCCTAAAAGCCAAGAAAACAATGTTGACAGAGTGGTTTGAAGCTAATTCAAAATATGAAGAGGTGAGGATATTAACATACTGTGACTTTCCAAAAGAATGGTCTTGGGATGCTTCCCAAAGATCTTGGCGAAAAAGAGCGCCTTGTGCTAAAATTAGTCGTATGTACTATGTGCACCCAACTGCTGGAGAATTGTACTACTTGCGCATGTTGCTTGTGATAGTTAAAGGGGCAAAAAATTATGCAGATCTTAGAACATACGAAAATACAGTCTATGATACATTCCAAGAAGCATGTGAAGCTCGTGGATTGCTTGAGGGTGATCATGAGTGGACTCTTCTTTTTGATGAAGCGATAGTTTCTGCATCAGCATATCAGCTGAGGTAGTTATTTGTCACTGTTGTGCTCTTCTGCTTAGTAGGTAATGTCCGCTCATTGTTTGACAAATATTAGATCTACCTCACTGATGACATACATCATAGACTTAAAAATGCGCTTGGAAACCCAAACTATATTGTCCCACGTGAATAGTTGATGGATTTACTTATACAGAATCTTACAAATGTTTTTGCTAACAGTGGTGGTAACATAAATGACTACAAACTACCAAAGTTAGCGACACGATGTACTGCTATCAATGATAATAGATTAATAAATGATGAAATTGATCTTGAGCCTTTGATGTTATCCATGCATGCTTCCTCTTTAATTTCACAATTGAATGCTGACCAAAGAACTATTTACGATACGATCACTCAACGAGTTCTTAGCGGGCGTCCTGGTTTTTTCTTTGTATGTGGCCATGGTGGAACAGGAAAAACCTTTCTATGGAATGCTATAATTGCGAGTCTAAGATCTGAAAAAAAGATTGTGCTAGCAGTAGCCTCGTCTGGTGTAGCGTCCCTGCTATTACCAAGAGGGCGTACTGCACATTCGAGATTTAAGATTCCCTTTGATATAACTGAAGCTAGCACTTGCAAAGTGAAAAGGGGAACTATGTTAGCAGAACTATTACAAGTGACTGCTCTCATTATTTGGGATGAAGCACCAATGACACATCGTCGTTGCTTTGAAGCCTTAGACAAAACCATGCGAGACATCCTTTCCGAGCATAATCCTACAAACGCAATTCTCCCATTTGGTGGCAAACCTATAGTTCTTGGAGGTGATTTTAGACAGATTTTACCAGTTGTGCGTAAAGGGTCACGATCATCCATAGTTAATGCTTCTATTACTAACTCTAGGCTTTGGCAGCATGTTGTTGTTCTCAAACTGCACATAAATATGCGTCTTCTTAATCCTTCCTTAAGTGGGAACCAACGTGATGAGCTTGAACATTTTAGTAACTGGATCTTAGCCATTGGTGATGGTACTGTCCCTGCTGAAAGAAAAGGAGAAGAACGTGATGCTACATGGGTTACAATTCCTGATGATTTGTTGATTCATGCTGAAGGAGATAAAATAACTGCACTTGTGTCTGAAGTGTATCTGAATTTCTTAGTGAATTACAAAAATCCTCAATATTTGGCCTCCAGCGCTATTGTATGCCCAAACAATCAGACAGTTGATGAAATAAATGAATATATTGTGTCAATGCTCACGGAGATAGCATAGAGTACCTAAGTGTGACACAATATCGAAGTCCTCTCAACACATACCAGATTTTGATATCCTCTACCCTACTGAATTCCTAAATTCAATTGATGCTAGCAATTTCCCTTGCCATAAGATTGTTCTAAAAAAAGGTGTCATGATAATGCTTCATAATCTTAATCAAAACATGGGCCTTTGCAATGGCACAAGATTACTTGTTCTTGAACTTGGACAACGCTTATTGAAATGTGTTATCCTAACTGGTTGTAATGTGATGAGGAAGTTTTATACCAAGAATAGCACTTAACACAACTGATGTAAAATGGCCTTTCACACTGCAAAGAAGACAATTTCCAGTGTGAATATGTTATGCAACGACAATAAACAAAAGCCAAGGACAAACATTATCAAACGTTGGAATTTACCTAAAGAAACCTGTCTTCACCCATGGGCAGCTTTATGTTGCTTTGTTGCGATGTACATCAAGAAGTGGCCTTAGAATACTAACTGAAGATGATGATGGCTCATGCGGTTCACAAACTCGAAATGTGGTCTACCAAGAGGTTCTTGATGCTGCAAATGCGGCATCAACATAGGACCAAAAGATGGCATCTTTTGTTGTGTACATAATTTTGGTGTGTTTATTTGGTTGCAACCAACTTAGCCTCACAGATGACATCTTTTGTTATGTACATAGTTTTGGTGTATTATTGTGGTTGCAACCAACTTCTTTTTCCCATTTTTTGAGTTGTGTCTGTTGGTAAATTACCCTGAGATGATTTTTTTTTCAAAGGTACTTCTAATGTAATCACTTTTGTGAACCCTATCATATACTTGGCTAGCTTTGATTATATCCTTACAGCTCCAATTTTCACTGTACCTGCAGATGGGAGATGTACTCATTCCAGAGCTTAGGGCTGGTGAGTGCACTAATCGCATATGTGTGCGCGCCTCGAGTCTTTGGGAGTTCTATGATGTTAATGACGAGACAAAGTTGTTGCACGCTGATCTTGTGCTCATTGATGAAGAGGTACAAATCATGTTCTGTCTGTACATTGCCAAGCAAGGCAGTCTGATAGCTCTATGAATTTCTGATAATTCCAGCCTTTCATTCTATAATTCCTATTCAAATCCAGACTTCAAAGTTGTATGCGATTAACAACATTGCCTTTTCTGGCAGGGTAACAACATACATGCACAGATCTACCCCAGTGCATATCCGCGGTTCAAACCTTTGATAAAAGAAGGCAGTGTATACAACCTTGACAGCTTCTGGGTAAAAAAATCAAATGACAACTATAAACCAGTGACAAATCATATCATGCTCACCTTATCAACATGGACCACAGTAGAAGTTCTTGAAATTCCACCTGCTTTTCCATGCCTGACCTATTCCCTAACTCCAATAGAGGAGCTTCCATCACGTCAAGGCTACACAGAATACTTCATAGGTAATATTCTCTATTCTTATTCATAGCATTTCCAAATATGTTCTAACTCGCAACCTGACACATTTGTTAATATTCAAATCAGATGTGATTGGAATAGTCACGGCAGTCTCAGATGTGTTGACTCTTAGGGCAAGGGGACGACAAAATGAAAGTTTGAAGAGGATTGTGACTTTACGCAGTGCAAGGTTAGTTTTCATAACTGTTCAACAATAATAGTGATGCTTTTACTTTTAGTCTGTGGTAGAGCAGCAATACTGCATTTCAGCATGTTATACTAATTATTGTGTACTACATAGCAATGCTTCTGTGGATGTTGTGCTATGGGGAGAGCGTGCCTCTTCCTTCCCAGCTGAACAGATCCAAACAGATGGACAAGCCTCTCCACAAGTTCTCATATTTGTTGGCACTCTTGTCAAGAAGTATTTTACTTCAGGTACATTTTCAAGCTCTACATGTTACAGTAATCTCAAATTGCTGCTACTACTGCTGCTACAACTGTTCTATCATTATAATCATGACATGTTCTTTTTCAGATGGTATATCATTGGCAGGAAACGCACCATGCAAGTGGTACATAAACCCAGAAGTTCCTAAAGCAAAAGATCTCCTCTCCAGGTAATATCTTCTGCTACTTGCCTACTTTCTATACAAAGTAACTCAACTCACTTAAATTTTTGGGTTTCTCCATGAAACTTAATCTATCTGTTGTAACAAGTCAATTCAAATATTTTAACTATCATGCTTTTTATTCCATTTCTATGTAGCATTGGAAACATGAACCAGCCAATTAAATGGGATAAGCAAATGGCACCAAGTAAACCTGCGGCTACTGTTGAAGAGAAAACAGTTTCTGAAATCATGAAACCGAACCCCTTCAAAACCAAGGTCATGTCTGTATGAATATTCCTATTAATGCATTTCATGGTTCCTGCTTAGCTGTAGCCTCAACTTTTACTAATCTTTGTTATTTCTGTACAGAAAATGGAATTCTTGGTTACTGTAACAATAAAGGAGATTGATAGGTCCTGGTGGTACAATGCATGCTACAAGTGTTCAAGAATAGCCAAACCTTATGGTAACTTATACAAGTGCAGTGAACCCACCTGCAATTACCTTGGCAAGCCAGTCCAAAGGTCAGATAAGAAATGCATCGGTTCTTCTCCTTATTTAATGGCCAATTGTTTAAATACCTCTGCTCTTGCTGTTATCCTCTGCCCACTTTTAGAATTCTGATACTTGGTAGTTCCCATGAATAGCACAGATTAGGTCCTCTGCCCGCTTCGATTAGGATTGCATTTCTATCATGAAATATAGTGTTGGAAATGCACTATCAGAATCAGTAGCGAACATAATGCATCTATTCTACCACTGCTCACAGGTACAAGCTAACTATGATTGCTGGGGATGAGACAGGCGACACCAATTTTATTATGTTTGGAAAGTTTGTTCAGCGCTTGACCAAGAAAAGTGTTGTCATGCTCATCGCTGAGAATCCACAGGATTTCATTCCAAATGAGATCACAAGGCTCCTGGAAAAAACCTTCAAATGGAATGTCAGTTTCACACAAAACACGGTCAGCTCCAGTAAAATCTGCTTCCAGGTGAATGAAGTAGTTGGAAAAATAAATGATACAGATTCTCTCCTTCCAGTGACACTTACACCATCCCAATCCTCATCACTGATGTCTCAAAGTGCTGGCAGTAGCATACAACGTACTCCACAAAAGAGTGTTGCCTTCCCTTCACCTTCAAAGACTGACATCTCACTAGCAACTCATGCTTCAAGCGCTACACCTACCAAAAACCCTCTCAGCATCCCTGAAACACATCTTACACCACAAAGTCATAGATATCTTGAAGATCCTGATGATGACCAGGTCATCTATTCTCAAATTCATTCTGTTAAAATAAGCGACAACAAGCATGCTAATATTTCATCCTGTATAATTTTCTTCCAAACTGTTATATATATTGTTACAGATTACTCCAACGAAGAAAGGAGAGGTACCGATACAGCAAGCTATAGAGCCTGTAAATGAACCAAGTGATGAGACCGAAACACCACATGGTGATGATGACATCATAGTGTCTAAGGTAAAATTTTAACCAATGCTCCTACATTTTCTGAATGAATGAAACATACTAACTCATTTATTTTCCCCTATGTACTACAGCCTGATGCTAATCCTAGCGGATCCAAAGACGTCGCTGCTGATTCTGCAGCTAAAAATAAAAAAATGTCTCAAGGAAAAGGTTTGTCTTGCTAATAAAAAATTATTTATCTCTTTCCATTGCCAATATAATCACCACATATAACCTATCTATTTTTAGGTCTCGCTCCTCACCTAACAAGAAAATCTCCAAGAAGCTCATACTTGGTGAAGACACTGGAAAAAAAGATGATAGCGGCTGTGCAGATGACACAGCTAAACCTAGGTAACAATTTGCTAACCCACCATTATCTCAATGATTGGGCTGCCTCATATATCCCATTTTTTAATTGATGATGTCTTCCTTTCCTAACAGTTCTTCTCAATCATTACATTTACAGTTCAAGTGCTGATGCTTAGGAGGAACGATAAGATCAGTTCATTTTGTGTATACACAGTTGCAGCCACGCGTGACAACATATCCGACCACTTCCTGGATGCTTATCTTGGTTGTAGAACTCGATGCTTTATCATCTGCTTACTCTCTTTTGGATGCTTTGTGGGTGCAAACTGTGGGATGTTCTATTTCTTTAAGTTTCCGTCAGACTTCATTAGTACTCTCCAATCTTATTTGGATCAGTATTCTAAGCTACCAAGACCGATAAAATGTTTGGTAGCTACTAATGCTGATCAACCACCAATCTAATGTATGCATGGCTAGACAGAACCTATGGACTGCAGACACATGCCATTCAACAAAGATAAATGCGGTAACTTATTTCAGAAAATATTATCATGCTTGTCGCTCCCAATGTTCTCCCACGCGAACGCCGTGTCCTGCTCTAGTGAGCAGAATGGTAGCAGGTAGTTGTCGGGTGATTCACTGACCCGTTCTAGTCCTGGGTAGTCATCGACGACCCCTGCAGGTCAGCCCACTGGGCCACATTTTGAATCGGCCCAAACGGATGAGCAATGATGCTCAGTTTTCAGACATGGAAAGGACATTGACACATACTAGGTCTCACCTACACAACTTTTTAAAAGATAGCGAGCAACCGCTCTATCATTTAAGAAGAAGAAGAAGCAATTTTACATCACGAGCCGAAGCGAACACCACCACAATACGAACAACGCACACAAACAACGCACACAACAAAACACTACACCACCACAATCTGAGAGAAGAGCCCCAAGCAAACCACCGCGAACTGCGCCATCGTCGCCAACGTTGTGCCACTCCAGTCGCAGCCCGCTGCAAGTCTGAGGTGATGCTGGTGGTTCCTTAGGCGTGAAGGAAGGATCAATCGGTCGGGCGGAGGTAGTCGTGCGGTCCGGGGTTAGTCGGAGGTGATGCAGGTGCATGAACTGGTCGAAGAGGAGCATGCAGGTGCAGGAACTAGTCGGAGGGACATGAAGTGACGTCATGGGTTATTTTGGTCGTTTCCCTTTACGGAAATAAATCCTGGAATACCACTTGGTTTATGACCATTTTTCTTCATAAGAATAAATCTATAAAGCCATCAAAAATACTTCATGGGTCATCGTGGCTGTTAGGTCTGCTCGTATTTACTGTTTTTGGGTACCCATGATACCGGATCTCGTCAGCGTGGGTCCCGCTCATTGTGGTGCCCGCTCGGTCTGAGTCGGGGGATTAAGAACAGTAATGGTCACCCCTAATCTAGCCCCTCATCAAAAATAGTTGAGAAATTTTAGTGAAACCACCCCCAATCGGACACTGCACGACGCCCCACGCGACCCTCACGCCCATCCACCACACGAGGGCAAAGACAACTTGCGGCCTGTGGAGGGCGAGGGGGCCAAAGGGTCCGTCACGACCTACGAAGCGTGGTCATATTTAGTTTTGTTTGTTGGACACTAATTTGTTGGCATATAAACTATGGAGTTTTTTTTATAAACTACTATTTATTTGTATTCTCATTTTTCTCAAATTCCAAAAATCAGTTGTCTCAAAAAAAAATTCCACAAACCAAAAAAACAGCCAACCGTCGTTTGCAAAGGCGGTAGTGGTTAGGATAACCGGGCCATCCCGTCGGGTTTTGCGAGCGTTCGCCCCGAGTGAACAAAACTGCCCCGCTCCCCGTCCCCGACAAAGCACACGGGGAAGATTTTTCCCCGTCCCCGAGTGGGGATGAGATCCCCGACGGGGATCCAACCCCGACAAATCCCTGAAATTCATAACTATTTGATGTTGTTTTCAGTTCAGTCATAGTGTACAAAGAAAGCTATGAAACATCCGAATTACACAAGAATGGAAAAGAAGAATGAAATACAAATTAATCACGCATACATGAACATGTCTACACAATATGCTATTCTTTTCACTAAGCAAATAAACACAAATAGAGAATCCCTACTAATCTTTGTTGCCTTCACAGCTTACTCCGCAATTCAATCATTGGCTCCCCTGGATTGTTGCCCTTCTACGGATCACAGTAGCAAAGATGTAGCGTGAGCTGCGACTGTTGGCTCGCTCCAGACATGGCGCCGCAAGGTGCGTGGGACTCGAGAAGATACGGACGGATTAGGGGAGGCCTCGATCGTGTCCCAGGAGATTGGGGAAGACCTGGTGCGAGGGAGATCGGGGAGGGCCAAAGGGGACGAGATCGATGACGAGAGCGCACGTCGGTCGAGTCGGGGGCGGCTGGAAACAAGGGTGCGGAATGGGAGAGCTAGGGTTACAACAAGGTCGCCATCAAGTTTATATGGGTCTGGACTTGGGCCAATATCCTTTGATGGGCCTTTTGTGGCCTTTTAATGCACGTGAATGAATGAATTGGGACCCCGTTGGGGATCGGGACGGGAGACAGAACGTTCCTCCCTGCTTTCACCCGACGGGGATGAGTTTTACTCCGTTAAGTCCCCCGCGGGGAGTAAAATCATCCCATTTGCATCCCCTAATGGATGAATTCCACCTGGGTATCGGGATCGGGGCCCCATTGCCATCCCTAGCTGGCCGCCTTTACAAATGGCAGCTGACCGCGACCCTACTGCCCAACTCTGCGGTAAGGTTTGTGCACCACCACCGGTTGAAATAATGACGATCGGCCAACCACTTTTGAAAGCGGCGGTTGGTTCCAACCGCCATTTCAACCGGCGTAGACTAGTTTTGATAATTTCAAATCAGAGTATTTATTTTAAAAATCATAAAAAATAAATATATAAAAATACTTCTTGTTGGCGTCTAAGCGCGCAAGCAGGCCGGCCGCCAACTTACAAAACCCTCCGTGGTGGCGTTCTGCAATTTTTTAATATTTTTTCCTATTTTGCAAAATAAATGGTCCACCAGAAATTTTGCAAAACTATACATCTGCCGTACGCGGGCCCACGTGAGTCCTGCACGCGGCGCGGACGACGGGCCCGTGGCCCGTCGTGCGGCGGACATACTGCCGTCCCACGGACAGGACACCGTAGTGGGCACTTGAGTCGTGTGGCCACAGGCAGCAGTGGCTGCTACACGTGTGCCCAGCTAGGAACTCCCATTTAAGGCCGAAATTCAAAAAATGTCATAATAATTCGAAAAAAAGAAAGAGAGGGGAAGAGGAGAAGGGAGTGAGGAGGAGGTGGTGAAGGTGCGAAGCTCTGCCGGTTTTTCTCGTTAGAGGTAATACTCTGGTACTTAATAGTTTGAACTGTGATAATAGTAAAAATATAGTTTTAGTGTAGATCTGCTTAGTAAAAATATAGTTTTAGTGTAGATCTGCTTAGTAAAAATATAGTTTTAGTGTAGACCTGCATAGTAAAATTATAGTTTTAGTGTAGATGGATTAGTAAAATTATAGTTTTAGTGTAGCTCTCAGTAGATATATTTTGTAGTTGCATCCACCGTTAATAGCGTTTTTTTTCATCGTCACGACATGTGATGCGATCTCAAGTTGTATTTTGGTAATGGGCGATTAGATATGGTGAACATGGAGTTGACTTGTCAGAATTTAATTCGGTTGACCATGTGATTAGAAGAGCAACCGAAAGAACTTGGGGTCCATTACCAACTTTTTTTATAGGGCATTCCATGTAGATGCAGAGCAACATGACTTGTCCATTATGGCTCTAATCAACAGGAGTGAGTCAGTATGTTGGGAGCCTATGCCACTTCAAGGCACTGAACATTGGAGGAGTTATATCAAAACAGCATGTGAAATTGGTTTGCCTATGATGTTGTTTATCCAAGTTGTTCATAAGGCTGGGTCTAGTAGTCAAGTGCATGAGGAGGGTAGTCGCTCACCGGTGGTGAGGCTGAACTACAAGCGTGAGATGGTCCCCCGAGCCACAAGAAGGAGATGGTGCTGCCACTAAGGCAGAAGAAGGAGATGGTGACACACCCTTTGAGGCCCGTGGTGAAATTGACGAGGGGGAAGTTAATGAAGAAGTACTCAAAGCGACGAAATGGAGGTCGATGAGAGGATGAACGTGGGTTGGAAGAGGACTCCTCGATGATGAGGATGACCCGCTAGTTCCAAGGGATCGACAATTACAATTTCTCACAGCTATCTGTCAATCCTTGTGAGAATGTGTCCTGGGAGTATTGAGAGCCGTGTGGTTCGAGGACCCGGTGGATGGTCAGTGATTGACAACGTGGTGTGGGTGATTCTTGGCTAAGTATTGCAGTGCAGGTTGCGGCTTGACCGGTGCAGGTCCGGTGAAGAACAAGCGCGAAGGTCGTTCTTGGGTGAGGCCTCGGTGTGGAGAAGACAAGTAGGCTTGGTTCGAGGGACCCGGTGGCCAGTGAGGGTCAAGTGCGGGCCGCATGGTGGCAAGAACGGCAAGATGGAGTCATGGACGGTTTCTTGGTTGAGCCTCAAAACCAAGGTCGAGCCGGACTACGTGGGAGCCGAGTCATGAGTGGTGATTGGCGGAGGCTACACCGAGTTCGTGGGGTTTCCGGTGGTTCACCGGAAAATCACCGGGTTCCTTGGTTGATCCACAAAGCCAAGACCGAAGAACAAGACGGAGGTGCGGCGGACTCGGCCGATCGGCCGGTGGAGTGGCCAGTCGGCCGATGGTATCGATCGGCCGGTGAGGAGCACGTCCGGCCGGTCGCGACGAGCGGTCGGAATCTTGAGCGGAGGACACGCGTCGGGATCGCTAGGCTTGCGTCGAGGCTAAGCAAGTTTGCGGTCAGGCATCCGTCCGATGGTGCGAAGACAAAGACTTCCAATTTAAGCCTCGAGGCATGTATCCTAGTTAGCTAGTAAGGGTATTTTCGTCTTCGGTTGCCTCCATATAACCCAAGTGGTGAGAGGATGGCAGCCATCTCTTGGAACCTAGCTCATTTGGTTTTCCTATTTTCCTTCCTATTTTCCTTAGGATTTTCGTAGGACTAGCTTGAGAGCTTCATGGTGAGATCTTGTGAGAGGGAAGGATGATCGGGCGGCAAGCTAGACCTTGTATGAACCTCTTTGCTATGTATAGATGATTCGGCGTGGTTCCTCAAGGCTTGGATGTGTCTTTCCGTTTCTCCTTTTGGTGATTTTCGGAGGCTTTTCTTGGCGAATTTCTTGTGGCGGTTTTGAGACCTTTCTCTTTGGGATTTGGTGGGGGATGTATGCATGAACCCCTCATGGTTCTTTTCTCTTTGATCTCCCTCCCAAATCCGTGAGTAAAGGGGCTCAATTTTGGGGTTTTTCGTGGTTCTAGGGTTCGTGGTGTTCTTGGCGGAAATCCTTCGATTCCTCTTGATTCAACAAGTTTTGGTGGACCAAATCTTGGCTATGGAGTACCCATGAGGTGTTCCTACTATCCCCAAAGTCTTGTGCGAATCCGTGGAGTGAATCGAGATCGGGAGTTGGATTTGGGGAGTTGACTCATGGCTGTTCATCCCGAGCTGCCCAGGCACGACCGGTCTGACCGGTGCTCTTAACCGGTCTGACCGGTGCTAGCCCTTGGTGGGTTTTTGTCTCGGGGAACAGCCTTGTCCGTGTGGTTTTGTCCCGTGGTTCTGTGGTCGATTCTTGGCGTGCTTGGAGTTGTTTTGCTAGGTTTTGTGAGGGGTTCTTCTTCCTCACAGGTTGTGTTTTGTGGTGGTTTTGTTCCGGGGCCTAGAGGAGTCACCGAGGCTTCCTGGAACGCTTTCTTGGCGTAGCCACCGGCCTGACCGGATCATCCACCGTCGACCGGGTGTCACCGGGTCCCCGACCGGGCGCGCAGCCATCGGTTTGACCGGTGTAGCACACAAGTTTCGTGAGTTTTGGCTCGGAAGGTTGAGTGTTGGTTCCTAGGACCGTAGCACTCCAGTGGCTATGTGGTCTTGACCAACTTGGGTAGTTGAGTCGACGCGTGTGTTGGAAGTCGTGTTCATCTTGTTGGAGTTCCCATCTCCTTCGAGAAGAATTTTTATCGGCTCCCATTCACTCCCCCCCTCTCTGGTTCGCCTAATCGGTCCTTCAATTGGTATCGGACCGGTTCGGGTCTTTATTGACTCTTACCGTCTAAGATCCAAAGATGGCGCATCAGAACGGGTTCGGGTCCTCCGCGCCGATGGGAAGAACTACCGATGTGGCGGAGGCGGATGGCGTTCTCCTCCGCGGAAAGGGTTAGATCCTTTGGGACGTCACGGTGAACACAACTTATGTTCATCCGATGAACTTCCTTGCTCCAGGATCGAGGGATATGTTCGAAGCCAACAACAAGGCGTCGACTACTTGTTTAGTTCGTGTCACCGAATTCGATCGGGTTGACGAGGACTTAGCTTGTAGGATTTGGGAGCAGTTGAAGGATGCTCATGCTGGGAATGCTCAGGTTCAGGCTCGGATGTACGCGACTTACCAGGAGAGTACGAGAACTTCACTCATCTCCCTACGAGTCCGTCGATGCCCTTTTCCGGTTTACTGTGAACAACATGAGAGCCAATGTGGACGTCCTCCCATACAATGATCATGATAGAGCATGAAGCTCTTGCACTCGTTGGATCGTCGTATGGGACGGGAAGTTTGAGGCTATTGTTGAGTCAGAAGTATGACACCTTGACGGTGAACGCAGTGTTCTCGAAGCTCAAGTCGGTGAGTTGGACCGTGGTATGACAGCCAAGATCGAGCCCGACCGATTCTCATAGTCTCGCTCTCGTTAGTGGCAAAGGAGCTAAGTCTAACGCTAATGCATCCACCAGATGTACTCTCTGTCTTCTTTGATGTCTTTGCCGGACGAAGAGTTCAACGTGCTTGGAGAGGACGAGCGGCGTTTGACAGGCGGTTCGAGAGGCGGCACGAGAATCGGGTGAACACGAGGAGGACAGCGACGGACGTGCTTCGGTCACGGCAAGCCAGGACACTTCCGTCGCCGCCCGGAGAAGACGGAGAACAAGGGCGGCTACAAGGACTCGGGCACCGGTCGAGCAAGGATGGCAAGTCGAGGCGCGATCACAAGCACAAGAACAAGCACAAGGGGCGGCGACGGTCGAGGAAGAAGGACGGCGGCGGCAGGAAGGCCCGGCGATGGTCGGAGCGGCGGACGTCGACTCCAGCTCCGCCTACTCTTCCTCGAGCTCGAGTAGCAGTGAAGATGAAGGTGATCGGCACAAGAACAAGAAGTCATCCAGAACTTGAGCGGGTTGAGCCGCCGGGAGATGGCTTCGTGGCATGGCTCGTAGCTCGCAAGAAGAGTCACCAGGCGACTCGGACTCAACTCTCGAGGATGAGGTGTGTGATGAGCTCTCCTCTTTGCGCAAGGAGAATGATGAGTTGGTTGACTTGCTTGATAACCGATCACATGCTTAGAGGCCAAGAAGATGAGGAAAGAGCTTAGGGCCTCACTAGAAGATGCTAGGAACCGTGTGGCTGAGCTAGAAACCCAGAACCTAGATGCTAAGCTTGAGATTGATTCGCTTAAGGCTTCTCCTATGGTTTCTGATGAGATTGATTGCTGTGATTGCTCTGTGTACCTAGCTGATCTTACTACTCTTAAGGATAAGCATGCTTCTACTTGTGATGAACTAGAAATGCTTAGGGTTGAAGTGGCTGAGCTTAAGTCTAGACCTGCTTTGCTAGGTGCTTGCACTTCTTGCCCTGTTTTGCATGGAAAGATTGATGAGATGCATGCTTACACTGTTTCGCTTGAGGCTAAGTTGAAAGAGCCTATTCCCACTTCTTGCTCTACTTGTGAATTGCATGCGGTTAAGAATTTGGAGCTTGCACATTATGTTGATCGCTTGCAGGATGAGAATGATGAGTTGAGGAAATGTATGAGCTGGTTGTCGGTCGGGAGCCTCGACTTGGTATCATGAAAGCGGCTTTCAAACGCTATGATGGTCAGCACTTGGGGGTGACAAGCTTGGAGAACGATGGTGAGGAGTTGAGAGAGTTGGAGAGATTCCTATCCCACCACCAAACAGATACAAGAACAAGTTTGAGCCCAAGCCTAACCATCTCAGAAACAAACTTGACACTACTCGGATCCACCCATATTCCCTCACCCAACAAATGATTTCCGACCGGTGAAGTTTGTGAGCCCAAAGGGAGGTGAGGAAGGAGAGAAGAAGGGTGAGAAACCGAGTGGGCAGCCACAACCCAAGCCTAAGCCTAAGCCACAGCCCATAAAGTTCCATTGTGGGTATTGTGGGAGAGATGATCACAAGGATGAGTTTTGCTTCAAGAGGAAGCGTGAGAGAGAATGGCTAGAGAGTGGGCTAACAAGGACTACCACCCTCTAATGGTGTACCGAGCCTCGTATCTGAGATGCCTAGGGCCAAGGCGATTGTGAGGGCGGTTCCGGCTTGGGAGCAGGAAGGCTGCGCAGTCTTGCTGGCGAGCTACACAGTCGAGGCCGGTGCAGGTCTGCAGGCGGCAGCGAGTCGGGTTTTCAGCTCGTGAGGATGCTCGGTTTGGTTACGGTGGTCGTGGTTCGGTGGTTGGTCCGGAAAGTTTGCGGTGGTCGACTTGCTGGCGTTCTCCACCTCGTGCTAAATCACGAGGTGGGAGGAGTCGTAGCTTTGAGACGGAGAGGAGGTCGATCCATGGTTTCCCTTTAGTGGCTTTAGGTCCTCCTCGAGCTGAGAGGTTTGGTTTCCTCGTAGTGGTTACCGTGGTGGCGTTCGTGGTGGTAGCTTTGATAGGCGTGATGATTTAGTTTGTGCTAACCCCACTTTGGAGCAAATGGCTCAACCTGGTTTTACTCTTTTGGTACTAACCCCGGTCTTTGAGTTGTTTGTTCACTCACGCGATGCTTTTGAATTTCGTGGGAGACTTGAAGAACATTTGGTTGATTGACTCCGGTTGCTCGAGGCATATGACCGGAGACAAGGGGTGGTTCTCAAGTCTCGTCCCGGTGGTGACAAAGAAGTACATCACCTTTGGGGACAACAATGGGCGTGTGAAGGTGAGATTAAGGTAAGTGACAAGATCACTCTCGGGCGTGTTGCTCTTGTTCAATCGCTTGGATACAATTTGCTTTCATGTCCCGGTTGTTGGATGAGGGCTTTGAGGTGTTGTTTCGACCGTGGTTCTCGGATTTTAGATTCTCGGGGGATCTTGTTTGCATGGTCGTTCAGGGTCAAGTGTTCGAGCTGATTTCTCTCGATCTTCGGTGTGGGCGTTGCTTTTTGGCCGGTTCTTCGAGTGAGTTGTGGAAGTGGCATAGGAAGTTGGGTCACTTGAGCTTTGACCTTTTGTCTCGCTTGAGTAAACTCAATTTGGTCAGGATTGCCACGGTTGAGGTTTGAGAAAGAGTTGGTTTGTCGTGTAGGCATGCCAAGATGGTAGCCTCTTCTCACCCGCTCTCACCGATGTGATGATGTGGCGTCCATGCGAGCTGCTCCATATGGACCTTGTTGGCCCTCGTGTGCGATCTACGGGTGGGAAGTGGTATGTCCTTGTTGTGGTGGGACTACTCTCGGTATGCGTGGGTGTTCTTTCTTGAGGAGAAGGCGTTTGGTTTTGTTCGAGATCTTGTCTTGAGGTTAAGAAACGAGAGGCACCGAGATGCCATCTGAGCGATCCGCATGATGACAATGGCTCGAATTCAAAACTCTCGTTTGAAATCTTTGCCATGACTTGGGTCTTGAACACCGATTTCGAGTCCGTATCGCCTCCCAGAATGGCGTGGTGGAAAGGAAAACAGGACCTTGTGTGAGATGGCTCGGACGATGCTCGATGAGCATAGGACTCGAGAAGGTTACTGAGGCGGTCAATACGCGTGCTATGTGTCGACAGGATCTACCTCGGGGTTCACAAGAAGAAAACCTATTACGAGTTGATGCACGGTCGCACACCCAAGGTGAGTCACTTCCATGTCTTTGGTTGTAAATGCTTCATTAAGAAAGGGAAGAAGTTGGACAAGTTCGAGGCTAGGTACGTCGATGGCATTTTCTTTGGCTATGCATCTCATTCTAGAGCATTTAGTGTGCTCAATCTTGAAACTAACCAAATCGTGGAGACTTGCGAGGTAACCTTGACGAGACACGCCCACGTAGTCCGGCTTGTTTTTGAGTGTGCGGTGACGGCGAACTTGGCGAGGAGATCTTTCAGAGGAGGAGCATGAACATGGAGATGATGAAGATGGTGGTGTGGTGCCCTCGGTGAACATGTACCTACTACTTGACGGCGATCGAGCGAACCCTCTCCCACACCTACAACGACAAACCCGGATCAAGGCGAAGGCTTTGTTGAGGGGAGGTAGCATCAGGCGAGAACCTCCCGGCAGTGCAAGTGGATCACCCAACGAGAATCATCGGCGACATGAATGAGCGTACTACACGGTCGAGGGTTGAACAATTCTCATTTCACTCATGCTGCTTTTGTTGCCACCTTTGAGCCCAAAGACATTGGACACGCGTTATCGATCATAATTGGGTAAATTCGATGCATGAGGAGTTGGAGAATTTTGAGAGGAACCAAGTTTGGGTGTTGGTTGACTCTCCCTGTGTAAGCCGATTGGGACAAAATGGGTGTGGAAAAATAAAGGGAGAGAAAGGAGAAGTGGTGAGGAACAAGTCGAGGCTTATTGCTCAGGGGTATAGTCAGAAAGAGGGATCGACTACGAGGAGACTTTTGCTCCGTAGCTCGTTTGGAGGCGATCGTGATCCTTCTAGCCTTTTCCGTGGCTAAAGGGTTCAAGTTGTACGGATGGATGTGAAGAGTGCTTTCCTGAACAGTGTGTTGGAGGAAGAGGTGTTTGTGAGGCAACCACCGGGGTTTGAGAGTGAGAAGTACCCCCACCGGGTGTACAAGTTGAGGAAGGCGCTGTATGGGTTGAAGCGGGCGCCTAGAGCTTGGTATGGTAGGTTGAGGGGGTTCCTGTTTGAGAGAGGGTTTGAGATGGGAAGGTCGACCGGACCTTGTTTCTCCTCGAGCGGGCAGAGATATCCTAATTGTGCGGTATCGTGGATGATATTGTCTTTGGTGGCTCGTCTAACTCTCTTGTTGCAAGGTTTGCGAGAAGACATGAGCAGAGAATTTGAGATGAGCATGATGGGCGAGTTGCAGTTCTTCCTCGGGCTACAAATCAAGCAATCAAAGGAAGGAACATTTGTGCACCAAGCTAAGTACACCAAGGACATTGTGAGGAAGTTCAAGATGGAGGACTCCAAGGCCATGGCAACGCCTATGAGTGCGACTACAGCTCTTGATGCGGACGAGGAAGGTGAACACGTGGACGGAAGGAGTCATGCGGAGCATGGCCGGGTCACTCCTCTACTTGGCGGAGGCCGGACATCCAATTCTCGGTGTCTCGTGCGCTCGTTTTCAAAGCGTCTCAGGGACTTCGCATCGGACAAGCGGTCAAGCGCATTTTCGGTATTTGCGACACACTCCCGACTTGACCTTTGGTACTCTGCGTCTTCTTCTTTGGCGCTTCATGGATTTTCAGACACGGAGTTTGTCGGGTGTCGGTTGGATAGGAAGTCCACTTCTGGGACTTGCCAGTTCTTGGGTTCTTCTTTGGTATCTTGGTCTTCCCCATAAGCGATCAGTGTTACTCAATCCACTACCGAGGCGGTATGTGGCGCGCTAGTTGTTGCTCTCAGCTCCTTTGGATCACATACACCATGAGTGACTTTGGTGAGGAGTATACCCATGTCTCACTTCAATGTGACAGCACCAGTGCCATAAGCGTGGCAAAGAACCCAGTGCTCCATTCCAAAACCAAGCACATAGAAGTGAGGTATCATTTTCTGAGAGACAACGTAGAGAAAGGAAAAATCACTTTGATCCATGTACCCACACATGACCAACTAGCCGATATTTTCACCAAACCCCTAGATCAAGCAACTTTCACTCGTTTGCGGGGGGAGCTTGGTGTTTGTTTGATTTCTTGAGTTGGCGTGTGGGAGCTCCTTTGTAGCATATGTATAGCTTTCCTTTGTGCATTTCTTGCATTTGGCATGACATATGTAACATGATGTATAGGCATCTTTGTATCTTAGGTTGCATGCATTGTTTAGGAAAGGCTTCTCCTATATACATTGTTCACCATGGAATGATATATATGTCTTTGTGAGCTAATTTGGTAAGCTATGGTTAGTTTGGCTTAGCTCTTGATAATCTTGGTTTGTATCCATGGTTGATGGCTATGTTTTGAAAATTTCATATGTATGCTCTCTTGTGAGTAAATGCCTTTACATGATCTTGACATGTTTTTGTGGCTTGGCTATGCTTAATTTGTGGTTGGATAGCTTATTTTGATCATATGGGGCCAAAGGCTCATTTGCCATCATGAATGTTTAGCCCCATGCTTCATCTTGTGGAGGGCATAAGTTCCTTTTGTCACAAAGACATTTCATGTACCAATTATAAATCTGAAAAATGAAATGTAAATTGCTTGGAAAATGTGCTCCCATGTTATATGTGCTAATTTTACTTTGCTTTGGGTGCTAAACCGTTGCATGTTGCTTACCAATGAGAAGTCTCATATATAGAAGTAGGCACATGGCTTGGCTTTGACATGACATGAGGTGCTTGTGGGTGTTTATGATGGTCTTATGCTTAGAATGGTTGTCCTAGCATGAAGTTTGTGTGGCTTTGCCATTTTGACATGTTTTGCTCATGTTTAGGACTTTGCTCATGAGAGGGTGATTTTTCGCAAAATTGCTCAATTCTATCCTAGCTTCGCCTAATGGTTGTGAAACTTGGTGATCATGAAGTTTATGTCATTACGAAGCTATAGAGTATCTAACTTGCTCATTTGGACATGTGTAGCATCCTTTGTTGAATTTTGTCTATTTGAGAAGCTTTAGATTGCATTTTTTGCATTTTTGGCTTGATTCATGCATTGTCAACAAGGGGGAGAAGTTTGAGCATGTTTTGGCCTTCTGAATGCATCTAGAAGGTTTTCAGGTGGTTTCGAGTCTTTTCTGGGCTCTGTTGTACACCGGTGTGACCGGTTGAGGTCACCGGTCTAACCGGTCAGAGTGCTGGTCCTGTTCACATGTTGAGCAACCGGCCTCGGCGGTGGTGTCGACAGTCGACCGGGTCGAGCTGCTGTTGCAGCTGCCTGTTTCTGAAGTGGTTCGCATGCATTTGTCCATGGGGAGTTGCATTGGTTCAGGGGGAGCTTGCATGTGTGCAGGGGGAGCTCTTTGTGGTTTTCGAGCTTTGGTTTGATGGTTTGTGCTCTTTGCTTGAGCATGTTTTGTCTCGGATGTGTCGAGCCGTTGCCCTTGCCTAAGGGGTCCGAGACTTGTCTTCTTCAAGTGATCTTGCTCTTTGCCTTTTCTTTGGCTTTCGATCGCTTGTTGGAGTTTCTTTTAGTCGTTTCTTTTCTTTTCCTTTTCTCTTGGTTACCAAAGCGTGTGTGTTGTCAATGCACTCATCAAGGGAGATTGAGAGCGGTGTGGTTCGAGGACCGGTGGATGGTCGCTCGGTGTGATGAGTGATTGACAACGTGGTGTGATTCTTGGCTAAGTATTGCAGGTGCGGTTGCGGCTTGGCGGTGCAGGTGCGGTGAAGAACAACGCGAAAGGTCGTTGCCGTGAGGCCTCCGGTGTGGAGAAGACAAGTAGGCTTGGTTCGAGGGACCCGGTGGCGAGGTCAAGTGCGGGCCGCATGGTGGCAGAACGGCAAGATGAGTCATGGGCGGTTTCTTGGTTGAGCCTCAAAACCAAGGTCGAGCCGGGACTACGTGGGAGCCGAGTCATGAGTGGTGATTGGCGGAGGCTACACCGAGTTCGCAGGGTTTCCGTGGTTCACCAAAATCACCGGGTTCCTTGGTTGATCCACAAAGCCAAGACCAAGAACCAAGACGGAGGTGCAGTGAGCCTGCACCGGTTCGATCGGCAGTTTGACCGATCCGACCGTGGGTATCGGCTCACCGGTGAGAGCTCGACCGGCAGCGACGACGCAAGGCTTGCGCGTTGAGGCTAAGCAAGTTTGCGGTCATTGGGCATCCGTCCGATGGTGCGAAGACAAAGACTTCCAATTTCGCCCTCGAGGCATGTATCCTAGTTAGCTAGTAAGGGTATTTTCGTCTTCGGTTGCCTCCATATAACCCAAGTGGTGAGAGGATGGCAGCCATCTCTTGGAACCTAGCTCATTTGGTTTCCTATTTTCCTTCCTATTTTCCTTAGGATTTTCGTAGGACTAGCTTGAGAGCTTCATGGTGAGATCTTGTGAGAGGAAGGATGATCGGGTGGCAAGCTAGACCTTGTATGAACCTCTTTGCTATGTATAGATGATTCGTGGTTCCTCAAGGCTTGGATGTGTCTTTCCCGTTTCTCCTTTTGGTGATTTTCGAGGCTTTTCTTGGCGAATTTCTTGTGGCGGTTTGAGACCTTTCTCTTTGGGATTTGGTGGGGGATGTATGCATGAACCCCTCATGGTTCTTTCTCTTTGATCTCCTCCCAAATCCGTGAGTAAAGGGTCTCAATTTTGGGGTTTTTGGTTCTAGGGTTCATGGTGTTCTTGGCGGAAATCCTTGATTCCTCTTGATTCAACAAGTTTTGGTGGACAAAATCTTGGCTATGGAGTACCATGAGGTGTTCCTACTATCCCCAAAGTCTTGTGCGAATCCGTGGAGTGAATCGGAGATCGGGAGTTGGATTTGGGGAGTTGACTCATGTTCATCCCGAGCTGCCGCACGGCCGGGTCGACTGGTGCTCTTAACCGTCTCGACCGGTGCTAGCCCTTGGTGGGTTTTGTCTCGGGAACAGCCTTGTCCGTGTGGTTTTGTCCCGTGGTTCTGATTGCCGGTTCTTGGCGTGCTTGGAGTTGTTTTGCTAGGTTTTGTGAGAGGTTCTTCTTCCTCCGGTTGTGTTTCGTGGTGGTTTTGTTCCGGGACCTAGAGGAGTCACCGAGGCTTCCTGGAACGTTTGTCCGCTTTGTAGCCACCGGCCCGACTGCTCTGTCCACCGGGCCCGACCACGAGCCATCATCGACCGACTGTAGCACAGCAGCAAGCCGTGCAAGTTTCACTGTGTGGTTTGGTGAGTTTTGGCTCGGAAGGTTGAGTGTTGGTTCCTAGGACCGGTAGCACTCCAGTGGCTATGTGGTCTTAACCAACTTGGGTAGTTGAGTCGGGAGGCGTGTGTTGGAAGCCGTGTTCATCTTGTTGGAGTTCCCATCTCCTTGAGAAGAATTTTATCGGCTCCCATTCACTCCCCTCTCGGTTCGCCTAATCGGTCCTTCAAGTATAGAGACAATCAGGGTTTCTGGCGCCATGTATAAGAGTGCGATGAGGTGAAGGATGCGGTGAAGAGGTGGGCCACCCTTACTCTGCGAGAGAGAGTTCAGGTAGTGAAGAGTTCTCACACATATATGATGTACAATGTGTGAAGCCCAACCTGTCCTTTTCGAGTGTATGCTTCCAAGGGCAAGTGGAAAATTATCGAGATCGGATCTGTTGTGGATCACACTTGTGTACTTGAGCAGCTAGATGCAAGCCATCGTAATTTGTCGGCCGGTTTTGTGGCCAGCCAGATGTTTGCTAAGATTGTGGAAAATCCTGCTTATGAGCCCAAGTCCATTATCTTGGCAATTGAGGAGAAATTTAGGTACCTGATAAGTTATGGTAAGGCATACATGGCGAAGAAGGTATTGGAGATGAGGTGGGGTACTTACGAAGCATCCTACGACAATGCGCCTCGATTCTTTGAACACAATTGCCACGCTCAATCATGGTAGTTATTAAGATATCAAGACTTATAATCTTGTATCAAGGCCAGGGAAGCAAGTCTTGCAGCGGGCATTCTTAGCATTGGGTCCAACTACTGCTGCCTTCAAACAGTGTCGACCAGTCATTTGCATAGATGGCACATTCCTAACAGGAAAATACAAGGGCACAATCCTTACAACATGGCTGCAGATGGCAACAATCGATTGTTGCCATTGGCAATTGCTTTTGCGAGAGGGAGAGAATGGTGACGGTTGGTATTTGTTTTGAGAGATTGAAGCGTATGGTGGTGGGAGATGTGTCAGACGTGTGTGTGATACATGATAGACACAAAGGTATTTTGCAGGCCATTAATGACATCAAAGAAGGTAGCCAAGAACGTCACAGAGCACCACAATGGCCAGATGTGCATAGCAGGTGGTGCATGAGGCATATGGCAGCAAACTTTCATAGCCAGTTCAAGAACAAAGAACTTACACAATTGTTCAAGCGCTTATGTTCACCAATCAGGATAAAAAGTTCTACGAGCTATGGCAAAAATTAGATGATCTGACGAAGAAAGCATCAGAAGAGATAGCTAAGAAGCCAATAAGCATCAACCCGGAAAGAGCCGGCTCTGGAGGACGTGGGGCTAGATGCTCCAAATGTCGAAGGAGAAGGGGACGTCTTTGTGAAGACCTTCAGCCGTGGATTCGAGAATGAGCCTAAGGAGAAATGGTGTCTCTGTTTGATAAGGAGGTGTGAGGCATGGGACAATGACAACAAATTTTCGAGGTCTACAACGCGGTTTTTGCGTGGTGCGAGCTCTCCCTCTTGTTGGTATCTTTGAGTTCTTCTTATACCGCAACAATGAAGTACTTTCTTGAGTGTGCTACTGCAGCACATGCAGCTATGCAGGACTGTCAAAAGGTGTATTCAACATGGATGACTGAGTACTTGACCACAAAAGCAGTGCTCTTGCTCACAGAGCTTACCCACAACCTCTACGTCGTGATCTCGGCGAGGAAGTTCGTGGAAATATCGGATAAATTGCCGGTCAAATCACAAAAGCGAATGGTGAAATAACAATACAACAAAGCGTTATTGGGAATCGGACATGCTCATGCTCTTGCGAAGCCACCGCTACACTACCCTGCTCACATGTGATCTGCATGCCTTGCAACAAAGAATAACCATTGGGGTCGCTATGTGCCTAAATACTTTTTGAAGCAAACCATTCTAGACACTTGGAACCACACTATTGAGGGTTACCCTTGGAACTTTCACTCAAGACCCCAAAGGCGGTCGTTGTACATACCAAATCCAGATCCAACCATGTGCCAAGGTGTCGGTCGGCCGCAAGAAGAAGAGGATTAAGAACAACATGGATGAGGTCGTTGGACCTCCGGTGCAGATATGCTCTAAGTGCAACAATCCAGAACACACCTACAAGAAATGCACCGAAGCATCTTACTTTTCCACTGCCACTTCTCCAGCACCTTCAGCTAGTGCACGTGGATGTCGTTCCGTCGCTACAACGAAGGAATGCGTGATCGTACTTGTTTGTGCTACCGTGTTGTAATATTTGAAATACTTATGCATGTCATCGTCTTGTAATATTTGAACCATTTCATTTGGCAAGGTCTTGTAATATTTGAACTTATGCATGTTATCGTGTTGTAATAATTGAACTACCTTTTCATTTACTTGTTGTTTTCTTCTTGTCGTCAAAATTATTATCATATCCTGTTATGTATTGTTCTCTAATTTCAAATGAAACATGTAATGAATTATCATATTTCTCATCTTTTGTAGGCTTTCAATGCCTTCCTCGGGTCTGAGTTGGACTTGGAGTTGCTCACCGAGGAAGGACAAGGTTGCGGTGCCAAAGGGATCCACACTCCTATGTGCTGCGGTGACAATCAGTAAGCTTGTCAAGTGCAACGTTTTACTCTTGCTACGGGATGAGGTTCTTCATGTGCGTGAACTACGAGCATGACCCCCTCCCACCATGTCGCAATGTTAGACCAAAAGTAAGAACAAAATGCATTACTAAATAAATAATATGTCATTGCTATTTTATTATGTGCTAACTTGTCTTTGAAAAAAGACTCCACCTCCTCTCTGTGATTTTATGCAGTGGCTAGATTGTGAGCAGTCCAAACAAGACAAGCGTTACATCGAGGCGATGGGTCGTTCAGCACGTGAGAGGTGGCAAAGGATGGTTGAGGCAGAAAAACAAGAAGAAAAACGTAAGGAGCAGCAGGAGGAAATTCATTCACGGGAGATCAAAGAACGTGAAGCGGCCGCGGCCCGTGAAGCAGATAGAGAGAGGAAGAGGGAGAGAGCTCGCCGGGCTAAGGAAGCTGGGCCGGATGCTATGAGGAAGGGGAAATACCCCCGTTGTACCCAGTAGACGTAGAGTACTAGACGCCGAGTGCTACTGTATCCATAAAAAATTATGATTTCATTTCATCATTCTCTTTAGTCGGGTTGTATCTTTAAGAACTTGATTTCGATGCATTTCAGATGCAAAGCAGTAAAACTTCAGTACTAGGGTGTGTTTTCTGTGAGTCACTGCATCAAACATTGAACACATAGGGTGTGTTTTCTGTGAGTCACTGCACCAAACAATGTACCTAGTACTAGGGTGTGTTTCCTCCAGTCAACGCCTGCTTTTTCTTGCCCCGGATCGAATGGCACACCGTCGATGCTTTATTGCCTACATATATGTGAGCACTCTTCTCGGTGTCACTTCACAACACAACAAGCACCACCGAGTTCTGGATCGGGATGATGATGGCTCCCTCGGTCCAAAGACTATGGAGCCAGCAAGATCCAGAGTTCAACAGCAATTTTCCAGTCTTAGATAAGAGAGATTTCAAATCCATGCGTGATGTTAGAAAGTACGCACCAAATCAAACGGTGAACTGGCCAAGGTGTGCACACGGTGAGTTCTGTGTGATGCAGGTTTACCGAGGATGGAACAACTCGGTCGACGCTCGGCATTGCTCACGAGCATGGGTAAGCAAAACTCCTTGACCTCATCCTTCATTATTTTATGATTTACTAATGTAATCACGGTTTCTGCAGATACTCGACCAACGGATAAGCTGCGGTTTCGTGCAATGGGTGGATCCCCACTATTGACCCGTATCAACAGATTACATCAACTACCTCGAGGATGTTGTCATCTTCAACGAGGCAAGAGCTCAGCGTCGGCATTGGCTTCTCCGGATCCGACATCTTCCAACGACGACGACGGACCGTGACCGGACCAATGGTGGTGAAGACGAACACCGGGTGTGAGGGCGGAGTTCGCTGCTGTCCGTGCTACGAGAAGAAGGACAACACTCCACCAGCAACTCCCCCCCACCGCCGCGATCCAACTCCACCCCGTCGGGTACTACATGCCCTCCACACTCGACGGGTCTATGATGTCCGGGTTCTCCGGGTACTATTCGTACAACTAGACTATAAATGTTGTAATCGTGTATCTAAATTCCCTAAGGCACGTTAGGACTAGCGGCGACACAAAGTGAGGGTACTTGTGTCGTACATGCCATTGCTTGTTTACGTAATTAAATAGTTAAGTATCAATGGTTCGTCGTTAGTATCAATGCTTCAAAAATTAAAATTTACAAAAAAATCCTACCGCCGTGAGGGCACAGGGCGGTCCATATCCGCTGCGTGACCTAGTGACCACGGGCGCTGTGATGGGGCTCCTACCGCCGTGCCGCAGGCGGTAGGTCCCTTTGCAAAATTTCGGCGGATCATTTATTTTTGCAAAATAGGGAAAAAATATAAAAAAATTCCGTTGCCGCGTTGGCAACAACTGCAGAGGCTGCCGCCGTCCTACTCTAGCAAAGCCGCACCGTTCGTCAGCGTTCTTGTCGTGAAGCTCCCATGTCAATAAGAGGCAAATACAAATGCAAATACAGCATATCATGCTGAGTCCAGCACAATGCAAAGTTGAAAATTCCGTTATTTATTGTAAGTTTAGCGTGTATCTACACCATATGCCCACACAATGACACAAGAAAGTCTAACCTCGCTAAATGTTTGCATGTACGTACGCAGACACACACGCACACATCTTTTAATTATGTTCCTCTGTCCCAATATGTAAGGACTTCAAGCATTCAAATGCAAGAAACATGAGAGAGATAAAATGACGCATGTGCCATTTTCTCTCTCCACCTCTTCTTCCTCTTCCCTGCCTTCCTCCCGCTCTGCTCCCCTCATCTCCTTCACTGAGGCAAGCAACACCTCCTAAATCATGGCCGGAGGCATCGGCGCGGCCTCGGCTTGGCGGACGGCAGCGAGCTCGGCGGAGAGCAAGCGGCCTCCTCTGTGGGGCCAAGGGCGGGCGCCTGGTGGCCCTCCTCGGCGGCGGCGGGTTTGAATCCTCCACCACACCGATGGCGGCAAGAAGAGCACGGCGAGCGGCGGCGCGTTTCCTCCTCCTCCAGTGCAGCGGGGTCGAGGCCTCCGCTTCCTCCTCCGCACGCACCGCGGCGCGGCGCGCAGCCTTCCTGAGCTCGCCGCCCGCCACCCCGGTCTCCTCGACGCCTCACTCTTCTCCGCTGGGGCAACGGTGGCCCACCTCCTCCGCCCGATGCTGCCGCCGTCGCCGGACACCGTGGCAGAGCTCCCCATCTCCATCCCTGCTAGATCCGAGGCAGTGGTCTCTGCCGCACCTGCCCCTCTCTCGCTGGCGCAATTGAGCTTGATGAAGGAGTGGCGGTGGATGGGGAGGTCGCGGTGGCTGCGGGCCCGGCGGGAGGCGTGCAGCTGGCCTCGGGCTGCGGGATTTTGAGGGCTGCTCCCACGGCAGGAACGTGCGGCTGGGGAAGAGAAGGAGATAGGGATTTTTTTATGTGGGACTCTAATGTGAGGCCCACAAGACACTCAGATCCTTATATTGTGGGAAAAATTTCAAAGGCCCCAGGTCCTAATATTGCTCTGACACGTCCGCACACAAACACACACAGAACTACTCCCTCCGTTCCAGAATGATAGTCGTCAATGGTGTTCTGTCACAAGTTTGATAGTCATCAATGGTGTTCGTCACAAATTTGAATTTGTAGAAAATACGTACATTTATACCTTCAAATAATTTTGATAAAAAATAGATTCAAATATACATCTAACAATATTAATTTTATATCATAAATATTAATATATATATTTATATATATTGTTAAAGTTGTTTTCTCTAAAAGCGAAAACGACAGTCATTCCCGGGATGGAGGGAGTACTCCATTAGGCCTTCTTCGGCAGCCAGGGATCAAATCCCCAAGCGGAAGTTACCAGGGATTGGGTGAATCCCTCCCATGCCACCGAACCCCTGTGGGGGACAAATCCCTTGGTTCCTCTAATCCCTGTCTTCAAACCCTATGTTCGTTTTGGCTAGGATTGAGACAGAGATTACTTCTCAGAAATAGAAGCTCCGATGAGTAGAAGTTCCATAAAATACACTCATGCACATATTTTTGTTAAGCTTCCATACATACACTGCTGATGCATTCATATAATATATACACGCAAAGTACATACACGAAGGGACTACCAAGGGTGAATGATCCAAAGAAGGTAAACCTGATCCCAGATGGACTAGCTACATATCCTGAAGAACATCATACTATAGCTACCAAACACGATCATTTGACTAGACAATATCGCTTGTTGAGCTGTTTGTACAAGAATAACTAAAGCCCATGAGATTGCACCTGTGCCTAGAGAAATCTGATCAAGTCTGCACCACAGTTGAATCGTTAGAAGAGCCAAAAAATAATATGTGCAAGAAATAATATACATGAATGGAAAAGAAATGAAGTATTCTAGCATAGCACAATTGCAGGCCAAATGAGAATCATGCAAACAGGGGCTTAAACCATATCTTAAGAAGCCATATGAGATTATCATAAGTACCATATCACTACATCAAATTAGTTAAGCCATATCGGATTATCTAAGTTCCATGCCCCATTCCATATCAAGATAAAAGCTTGTCAGCAAGACAATCCAACAAGGCAAAATAAGGTTCAATCTGTTAAATAGAGATTAATTTGTAGGATAAAAGTCACAGAAACAGAAAAGTCAGCCAGACTGCTAACTTTTGATGCCCTGCTAACACATGAATCTCTATTCCTCTCATAAAGGAAAAAAAGCACAATGTTTCGGTTTGGTTTTGCATCTCACACATATGAAAAGCTAATTCATGCCAAGAAGATTTCCTTACTAGACAAAAAGAAAATGTTACCACACTCCTTCTTGAGCTGTCGCCTGTTCTGCTGTTCTGCTGATCGAAGGTTTCGCTGAACCTTCAGCTCGTGTAGTTTGGATCAGTGAAATCTTTCACTTGTTCAGCGTCCAACCTTTTAGGAAGAAGGGTTATATAAGAGCAACTCCAGCAAGGACCTCCATATGGGCCTCTACTCCAAAATTTGGAGGTTTGGTGAAAAAACCAACTCCAGGAGAGCCTCCAAATGGACCTCCATTTTGCATGTCCCTCCAAATTTCTCCTCCAAGCCTCCATTCCTGGAGGCCCTCTACTTCCCCCTCCAAATGTGGGTCCCACCATTATTTCCTTTCCCTTTTTCTTCCCTACCTCGGCGCCCGCCGCTCACCTCGCCGCCTGCCTCCGCGCGTTGCCGCCACTTACCTCGCCGACGGCGCGCCCGCGCGTAATCACCGTTGATCACGTCATCCTCACGGTCTCTTTGGGCGTCCTCAAGGCCAGCCTCGGCAGCAAGAACGCCATCGCTGCGGGCGCCATCGCGTTGGACCCGCTGCTCCTGCAGTTCGGTAGCGGCGCCGCGCCTCGGCCCGGCTCCTGCAGCTCCAGGAGACCGCGCTCCACCTCCGCCACCTCCTTCGCCGCTTTCTCCTGCTCCTGCGCCGGGGAGGCGGACAGCAGCACCCGCGCTGCGGTCCATAGAGGCCAGGCGCTCCCGGAGGCACCGCGCGGAGCCGGATCAGCTCCAGTGCTTCACCGCCGTGGTCCCGCCAGCTGCTCTGCTTCACTGCCGACGGGGACCCCTCGGCGGCGCGCCCCAATCAGCGGCTCGATTCACGGATCAGGCTCGCTCCCGACCTGGTCGGCCGCGCGCCATGCGCAGAGGAAGGCTCGCCCTCGTCGTCCCGCCGCGGCGCGGATGAGTAATCGCCCGCACTGCTTTGACCTCTTCCTGGAGAGATTCTTTCATCACACCCGTAACAAGAACTTGCAAAGATTCAACTCTGTTCGTCTTTCCAAAACAAAATCGACGCGAATCGTGTTTTGATTTGAGCAGAAGATGAATTTCACGAGCAAAATTGGCCTCACGAGCAGACCGATGTGACTTGTGTCACCAGGTTCACTTTCCCCAACAGCAGCAAACCAGCTTTGATCGTTCTCGATCGAATTGGCGCGAATCTGACACCGACGGGAGGGCCCTCGTCATCTTCGCCCTCTGCGGCTTCAGAGGGACACGCACGACAGGGCGTGTGGCCGCCCCCATCTACGGCGCGGCCACCGGCGGGGTGGGCGCCCCCCATCGACGGCGCGGCGACGAGGCGACCTTTGCCGATTCCTGGCAGCAACTCCTACCCGGAGCTCCCCCTCGGCAGTGACGGCGTCTGGAGCCTCGCGTCGCCGGAGGCAGCGTGGTGGTCCTACGACAACGCTGACCTGTACTGGAACCGCCGCCCGAAGCAGCAAGAGCGGAGCTGGGACGTCGACCCGCAGGCAAGGGCACCGGAGGTAAAGACGATGCCCGTTGACACGTTCGTCGAGCGCGGACGGAGGTTACCGCCGCCTCGGGAGCCGCCGCCGCCGGCCACCTGTGCCTCCCTGCCTCTGCTCTGTTCTTGAGGAAGATAGCCCCCCTCTATCTATGACAGACGGGGTCCACCTCAAATGGAGGTCTGAATTGATATCCTTGCTGGAGTTGGGACTTAATTTTGGACCTCTATTATTTGCAGGTGGGCCTGCAAAAGAGTTTTAGAGGCCTCAATTTGCAGACCCTTGCTGGAGTTGCTCTAAGCGGAGTTGAGCATCCAAAGATTCCTAAAAAATTTTCCCCATATAGCATACAAGGCAGCCATCACATCTTTCTTAATAATTGACCAGCGGGACTTGTAAAACACCCGGTGAACCCATCAGGCCACGGAGCTTTATCGGCGAAGTTGCTTGATGGTGTTCCAAACCTCATCTTCAAAAAAAGAGACGTCCAAGTTCTCAAGGTTATAATCAGGAATGTTCAGCCTGTCGAGGTCAATGGTCCTTCCCCGAGTGCATTCTGAACCAAAAAGGCCGGAATAGAACTCCAAAATTTCAGCAGCTTTCTCCTCATGTGTAGTGATTATGCGATCATTGTCCTCTCATTCTCGGCCTCAGTGACAACCTGCCTGGAAAGAGGCGTTTTCACTTTGAATCATTCTGGCCTGGCATGGATGGTTTTATGGAAGCTGTTGAGACAGCCTGGAATTCAATTCAGCCCCACCGTTGCCCTCTTGAGACTCTGTCCCTGAAGCTGAAGGCGACTGCTCGAGGGTTGCAAAGTTAGTCAAGAAAATTGGACACATCAGCTCCCAACATGGCGAAAGAGATCATCCACCAATTTGATATTGCCCAAGAAAGTCGTACTCTACAACTGAATGAACTGTGGCTGCGCAACAATCTGAAAAAGCACGCTCTTGCCCTGTCCTCTCTGTTACGGACAGTAGCCCGCTTAAGATCTCGCATTGGATGGCTCAAAGAGGGAGATGCCAATACCAGATTGTTCCACATGCATGCCCGTCACGAAAAAGAAGAACTTTACAAGTCTAGCTGAAGCAGAAACAATTATTGCTAAAACAATCTGATTAGTAATGACAATTGACAAATGCTGAGAGAACAAAAGCAATATGGTCAGAGAACAAAGCAATTTTCAGATAGGGAAAAAGCCTCTCAAAATTCAAATTGACATCATGTTATAGTTTTTTTTTTGTATGACAGACCTTTCATATGACGGATTACTCACAGTTCACCTAGAAGAACCCAAATAACCTTCCCAAAAAATTGTCTGAAACTGTTATGGCACCAGTAGGCATACTAAGAAATGAAGACTTTGTTTGTTTACAGTTATGCATTCAATCAGCCATCAACAACTTAGCAAAAGTATGTCTGGGATTAACAGATGAAAGAACAATAAGGTGACACCACACTGTGATTTCAAAGTATGCCCTGGGGATTAACAATTAGAGAAACAATGAACTAGCTAGGTAACATTAAAAAATAGTTTCTTGCACTTCCTTTGGCAGAGAGAGATAGGTGCCAGGAATGGAAAGCAATGGCTTTTGTACTATGCTCCCAA
This sequence comes from Cenchrus purpureus, assembly GCA_022644695.1. Taxonomy (NCBI): domain Eukaryota; kingdom Viridiplantae; phylum Streptophyta; class Magnoliopsida; order Poales; family Poaceae; genus Cenchrus; species Cenchrus purpureus. The sequence continues at coordinate 46,620,429 of CP053461.1, forward strand.
CGGCATAGCGAAGTTCAGATATAGGTGCCAGGTAAAGAAGAGTTTCCTTTTTAAAATTACATAATTAAGCTGAGAAATCTTTAATTTTTCGTATTCGGTACAGATTCTTGCCAGCAATAATAAATGTATCTCATTGAAGCACATGAGAAACTGACAATCCACATAAAAATTGGCATATAGGCATATAGCAGGACAGCATTAAGGTTGAATACTTGAATGGATCATCACTACTGTTGATTCAGGTATCAATCTCAGTACACTTCCAAAAACAACTATCTGCATGAGTTAAAAGCAAAGAAGTGATACAACTGTACACTTCTTATTACAGTTTTCATGTATTCTTGCAAGCAGCTTGTGATCATATTGAGTTGTCAGGTAAAGTCAAATAAAATGAATTTGCAAGATGAGATCAAACATAAAAGGTAATTTGCAAGATGAGATTCTAAACTCAATTAGAACCTACATTCAAAGCTTGCCTGCAACTCCAGTACAGCCAAGAAGCAAAATAATTGAACATGAACAATACTCACTCACTTGTACAACCACTAATCACCAATTTGCAGAGATTAACCAAGAAGGGGTATCTACACTAGATCAAGAACTTGTAAACGAATCAAGAAATACATCTACAACCCTAGCAAGTAGGGTAGAGAAGAGAAGAAAGGTGTGGATGGTTGACTCACCAGCGAGAAGACAGCGGCCGGGAACAAGACCGCGTCGGCTTTGCCGTGCCTTGCCGCCATCCTGCCCTCGCGGGATACCGCCGCCGTCGATAAGGGGCTCGCCGTCGGGAGAGGGAGGGAGAAGTCGCCGGCGGGAGGAGGAACGGAGGGCTCGGCAGCGGGAGCAGCGAGGGAGGGAGGAGGCCGCGGTGGAAGGGAGCCGCCCGCCACCGCTGCCCGCCACCGTGGCCAGTCGTCGCGTGGGAGAGGCATGACGGAAAATTCCACGCCAAGTTCCACGCCGAGCGAGTAGAGGAGGAATTGTTACCGGTCGAGAGGAGAGGAATGAGTGGTTTTGGGCGGGATTGGGCGGGTTCGACCAGAGAGGGTTAAGCGAACAGCGACTTTTTGAGGGAGCGGTATTGATCCCGGGCCGGGTGTCCCACATGGGTTGGGTCGCATTCCGGCGGAAGGCCAAACGATCAAGGCCTTAGATGAAGCCAAACACACACGATCCATCGCCCACCCAACTTGTCACCACGTCACATGTCGGCGTTGCAGGCGGGTTCGGCGAGGCGCTGAGTCAAGCCGCGCCGACGCCGCGTTCTCCCCTGGCCCGGCTTGCGCCGAGCGACGCGCACGGCTGCGTACATGGAGTGCCACTGTGGAACGGCGGACCGGACACGAACCGGACGCGTCCCAGCACCACCACGGATCGTCGGCCGCCGACGCCACGTCCGCAGCCAGCGCCGCCTCGGTCCCCGGCGACACGGGCACCGGCGGCGCCCGCGACGCCACGCCGCCGCCCGACGCAGGCGCCACCTCCACGGGCGATTCGGCGTCTGCACGGTGGGGGCATGGGCGTCGCGCCGTCGAGCTTCCCACGATACGCGTAGGCGGCCGTCTTCTGCCGCGCGACCGCGCGCTCGGGTTGGTCGGCACCGGCGTGAACTGGAACGACGCGGCGGCGGTGGCACCGGTGGCTGTTGTGGTGGCGTTGTAGAGGGCGAGGACGGCGGCCAGTGGCGGAGCCAGGATAAAATTATAGCTATGGCGAACTAATTACTACCAATTTGTAAAAAAAACGCACACATGTTATAAGAGCTTCAAATGCAATAACCATAGGTATATATCAAACTGCAGGTCACAATCATTTGAAAATTCCAAACATTGATATGTGGACAAGGACAATTTAATGAACATACCATGCAAGCACTAAGTGCGGCGAGGTGGCCGAGGAAGATCTATCCTTCGAGGTTTCATGGCTTGAAAGCGCCTCATGATTTTATCATCATCAAGTCTTTTTAATATCTTCTTCTCGGTGTAGCATATCATTAAATTATGACTTGGATTGTTCTTGCCCAGAAACAGGGCTAAAAAAACTCTTGATGCTTACAACTGACAAGTATTATACCAAACACATACATTAAGATTGTGCAAATACAGATTAATTAATCAATTACTTAAACAAATTTTCTCAATTTCTCACCTTTCAATTTTTTTCCAACTCCACTAGCATCTGAAATAGATCGTCGTCGACGGATTGCAGCTCTTGGGGAGGAGGATTGATGGAAGATCGATCAGGCGGCTGCACACCGTCGGTTGCTTGCTGCTGGCCTTGATTTCCCTCTCCATCGGCATCTGGCGCCATCACGATTCACGCCGGTCACCAGAGGTGGGCGTGAGGCAGGCGGCACTGCGTCTCTGCGTCGTCCGGCGCGGCGTAGGGCGACTGGCGACGCCGACGGAATAGGAACAGGCGCGGCCGCGTGGGGGATCCATCGGTTCGTGGCTTAGTGCCTGTCAAGTGCCGATCCAAGTCCTGAAGTCCAACATCATGGGCTGCTACATTTCGTATGGCCCAAAACTCCAAAAGGCAGGCAAAGGTCAAAGGGATTAAATAAAAAAAACCCACAGCCCACAGCCTAGTTCGGCACCACCGCAGCACTGTGCTTCTTCTCCGGTTCTCCCTGGAAGAAATTGGGACGCACGAGAGGTCGATGGCCTCGCAGCCTGGGTGCGCCGTTCGGGGGTGTGGGGGGTTTCCTCTGCCGGCGGCAGGTATAGCGGCTGGCAGACCTCGCCATAGTGGTGGCTCCGCCACTGACGGCGGCGGAGGTGACGGCGAGGGTGGGGTGGGAGGGGCGGTACACCACGTAGAGCACCAGCCAGGTGATGCCGGTCACGAGGAGGAGCACGAGCAAGGCGAAGCAGAGGACGCGCCCGCCACCTCCGCCGCCGCCGTAGTAGTAGCTGTAGCGGCGGCCGCGGGAGAGGTCGTCGGCGTGGACGCCCTTCTTCCTCCCGTCTCTGTGGTGGTGGTCGGCGGGGTCCGGCGGGAGGTGGTGCTCGGCCATCTGCGGTCCTCGCGCTCGCGCGCGCTCGGGCCCTCGAGAATGCAAGTAGTAGGTGGTGGAGGAAGCCGGATAAACTGTGGGATATGTGATGTGTTCGACCGACGCCGAGGTGCTAGTAGGCTTTGCGCGGAGAGCGGCGGACGACGCCACGCGCGCGCGAGGGTGAGGAGGTGACGCGCGCTAGCCGTATCGCCATGCGCACGCGTCGCGTCGGCCTACACGCACCGCTTCGCGCTTGTTGGTCGGCAACCTTTGGATCCAGAGTGCTCCTCGAGCTGTCTCCACCTTCAATCCGTGCCAACTTCACCTGCAGCCGTGGTCCCGTGGATCCATCCGATCGGGTTCTTTTGGTGTAGTCAAGTGCATCATTCGGCCAATCCAGGGCGTAAGTGCATAATTCATCCATCATCAGAGATCGAGCCGCTCGTCGCTGACAAGTTGGTTTCAAGGAATTTTCGGACACATTTGACGTTGAAGGAAGTTTAATAAGCACACGTGTATCTACTCTCGTGTAGCTTTATGATTGAAGCTTTATCTGCATCTTTGTGATCCTTTCTGTTAGGATTGTGGGATTTTCTTTAACTACAGCCGAATTATGAGGGGTCGGATGAGAAGGTAAGTCTGTTGAGAAAGTGGGAGGTTAAGGGTGTGGATTATTTGAAGATGGGGAGAGGAAGAAGATTAAGAGGTTGTAGTCCAAGATTTCGCATGGTTGTCAACCAGTCCATCTAAGACCACCACTTATAAGATAATCGGGCTTAGAGAATTATTACTATGTTCTTTCTGTTTTTGTGAGATGAGATGTTAATATGTTGTTGACATGAGATGATTTATATATTTTGGGTTGGGCTTAAATGGTAGTATTGTTTATATAGGTTTTATGAATTGTGCTGGGCTGGAATGACAATTCTGAAAAATAGGCTGAATTATTTGAGTTAATGATCCAAAAAAAAACAGCTTTTAGGTCTATTTTACAAATGGGTCGTGATAATGTCCACATCATCTGCAATGTCATCACCGACACGTTAGCCGCCGCCACGTCATCCACCACGTCAGTCGCCATGTGTTGGCTGCCATGTATTCAGACACGTCATATGTTGCTAATGTGTTTATCTGATCCATGGTGGTTTTCGTCACTAAAGTTAGGCTTGAACTGAGCTAGAAAGGAGAAACAAAAGAGATGTACGTACGATCCACTCAAGTTCTGTCACACAATTTTGCAAAGGAGGCACACGATTGCGAGAACAAGAGAATCAACTAGATGTAACTATGTTTATCCAGGGAGAACCATAAGCCTCTTGGTTTTTTGATTCTTGAATTAACCCACACAGAGGGTTGATCCGTAGTTACACGCATCACAAGTTCACAACTAATGTACATGGATGATTCTTGAACCCTAACTATTTATGTCGCGAATCGCGACGAAGCACCAGAGAGTTTCATGGACGAATCAGAATCATGCACAGCACATGAACCAGAACCGCCTTGTCAACCGTCGACGTCCCATCCGGTGGGCACCGGCACGAAGTCGTCCCGCAGCTTGACCTCCTGCAGCCTGACGTTGGGTGTGTTTAGAATCTAAAATTGAGATGCAAAATTGGAAGATTTTGCACGGATTTTGAGATGAAAAGCACTGTTCCGAATTGAAAAGCATTGTAGCACTTTTCGTTTGTTTGTGGTAAATATTGTCCTATAATGGCCTAACTAGGCTCAAAAGATTCGTCTCGTAAAGTATATCCAAACTGTGTAATTAGTTTTTGATTTCATCTACATTTAATCACGCGTGCTGAGCGTTTTTGATGTGATGGGAAATCTTGCGGTGTATTTTGGGGGAAGTTAGGCTCCTAAACAGGGCCGTTCTCCTCCCACGCGTCCTCCATGGCGCGCAGCGCCGCCTCGTACTCCGCGTCTAGCTCCGGGTCCACGCCACCACCCTCCACGATCTCGTCGTAGTACATGCCTGGCCCCGGCGGCGGCGGCGCGACGACCTTGAGGCCGTCGTTGATCTCCGCCCGGTAGCGCTTCTTGGCGGCGAGCAGCGCCTCGACGGCGCCCGAGTCGTCCCAGCGCGCGACGCCTCCCTCGGCGTCAGCGTTGAGCCCCACGTCCGGGTCCGTCACTTTCCGCCACGGCACCCCGCGGGACTCGCAAAAGTCCTTCTCCCACGGCGCCACCGAGCGCCGCGCCGGCGGTGGGCGCGGCGGGCGCCGTGCGCACCACGGACGCGCGGCCATCATCAGGTGGGACGTCCTGCCGCTGTCCCAGTAGCTCACCGCCGCCATCGTCCTTCTCGCCGGCTTCTGATCAGCTGCAGGTACTTCGCGTGTGTAGAGCTCCGGGGCAAGAACGAAGAAGTTGATCGCTGCCGCTCCTCGCTCCGGGCTGCTTGGTTTTATTTGGACGCGGGGGGACGACGGCGCACGAGGGGCGCGGCTCCGACTACAGCGCCACGCGTGGATCCGACGCGCGGAATGTAAGAACCTGGCTTCGTTACGAAATCGGATACGAGTCTCAGCTTAAAGTTTGCGTGAGGCCTGAGTTTCGTTCGAAACGAAGAAGGGGCGCGTCTCATGTGCTATCAAACACGTTTAACGTCTTAATTGGCAGAGAACGCTGAAAAACAGCGTATGGTACGTACTACCATGAATTTGTACTGGAACGATGTTGAATATTGCACTATGGATCTAAGCGAATGAGACGGCACATTTCGTGATTTTCGTGCGAAGCAAGGAGCACTGGTGGAAAAACTGTTTTGTCCCGGTTCAACTTTGGAACCGGGACAAATCTAACGACGTGGCCTCGGAAGGCTGTTTGCGCGCTCCCTAGTCTCGGGTGGTAATACCCGGGACTAAAACTGGCGCAACGGCTCCAGCCGTAATTATTGGTGCCGGACTTTGGTCTCGGGTGGTATTACGACCCGAGACTAGAGTGTTTAGTCCCGGGTCGCACCACCCGGGACTAAAGTTTTTCTCGGTGGTATTACCACCGAGACTAAAGTCTCATCTTTAGTCGGTGGTAATACCACCCGACTAAAGGGCGCCTATAAATCACCTCCTTCTTCTTCCTCGCCCGAGCTCACATTCACCGAGACTTAAGAGATAGTTTGTGAAGAGCTAGCTAGTTCTTCTCCTAGGGAGGTGATGTCCAATTTTTTCGTTATCAATTTGTGAAGATTTCTCTCCTCCAAAGTGTTGCTAAGGTTTGATTCTTCATCCTTCCTTCATTTGTTATGATTAAATTTCGTTTTTATGGTTAGAAATGGAGAAAATATGGATTTAGATTTTTAGGTGGTAGGAGGAGCTAAGAGATGTTTTAGATTTAGCTAACATTGTATTTAGTTTCACATATTTTTTAAGTATAGTTTCACATCGGGATTTATCCTCTGATTTTATATTTTTTGCTATAGAGATAATTGATTTTAACTTTTAGATGAGAGATGCATTTAATTTTACATTTAGCTTAATATCTGAGAAGTTAGTTGATTAAAAAAATAGTCATTACCAAACAAAAATATACTACCTACCTATTTCATTTATTTTTGTTAAGTATTTCTTGTTTTAATTTAGAATACATTTAGGCATTCTCTTATTTTTTTTTCTTTTTTCCATATACAGTCGGTTGGTTCTCTACCAGTGGCCTTACATCACCAAGTTACATCCCAACATCTCGTACCTAGCTACGTCACCGGCGAGCTGGGGCTATACGTGGCTCGGTGACGTAGGACTGTAGCTAGATAGGAGATGTTGGGCTGTAGCTAGTTGATTTGGAACTGTAAGTGGGAGAGCGATGTGCGTGTATATGATGGTGAGGTGAGGCTGTAGTTCGTAGATGATCAGGGTCATTAGAAAAGGTATAGTACAGACTTACGTCGCCTTCGGGCTCACTGCACCTGAACGAGCTCTTGCACTTATCTGTTTAGTTATTAGAAAATGAGAAAATAGGTCTTATATATGTTGTTTTATATAGAATAAATTTAAGCATTCTCTTATTTAAGTATTATTTTATATATATTACAGAGTAGTCCAGAATAACTATGGCAAGTCATGGCGGGTCGTGGAATCAGTTTGATGACCGCCACCTTTGGCTCGTCGTCTGTGCATACGCTTCACCCATGGTGTGATTGAGTTACCCTCGGTGATCGAAGCCGTGTGACCTCGTCCCAACATAGTAATATTCTTTCGTTGTATAAATTTCATGTTTACGTACTACACACGGATAATAATATTATTTTCATACAATGCAGGTTCTCAATCATTTGCAGTGGCTCGCATGTTGTTAAAAATTTAGGTGGTACCCTCTTGTTACACAATGCGTCATTGTCGGTCCAAACAATTGTATATAATTAAAAATCTCGTTTGACATAACGTTCGAGGACAAAATCACTCCTCCTTGAGAACCCATCCAAATGGTATCGATTGTTGGGTGGGGTGCCCCTACGTTAAGAGGACTTATGAAAGGACCGCCGGTGCATGCTTACAACAACTAAACGCTAATGGGTATTTTGTGCCGACATTTTATTTTCTAATAAAGTCACTCGAGGAAGGAGAAAGTGTCACCAGGACCGCAGAGAGACTTTGTCGGCTAAATGAACATGACATGGTATGGAGCACCATTTACTCTTATTCAGCATTTTTAATGCGTCGTAATAACATTATTCTTAATTGTAGGATATGTTTGGTCAAACTTTTGCGGCAATGAGCTTTCATGCAATTCTAGAGCAAGTGATGGATGTTGTGGGATTTTCTTACACAGATTCAAATGCTATACAAACAAGAAATTGGAAGTATCAGGCTCATCTTCCATTTTCGAGCCATATCAGTTTGTCTGCACGCCCTGTTTGAAATTTATGGAAGTCCATGTGACCGTAATTGTGAAGTGATAGAGTGCAGATCCATTCTACGGCATATTTCGCTGAATTTCTCAAGATCGGAGACTTCAACTATATGGACTATCTAAGGAAGAAGAATGAAGTATGAAATATGTGTCGTGCATTGATGCACCCCTCTATCTTTGTTAAGACCGTACCTTAAGTATTCATGTATGACTTTTTATGTTTGTAAGACCTTAATTAAGTATTGATGTACCAACTTTTTTATATTTTTTGTTAAGACCTTAAGTATTGATGTTAGGTCAGTGACTAATTTATTAGAAACCTTAATATTAGGGTTCTCACCTCCAAAGTATTGACTAAGCCTTAATATTAGTCTTTATCACAAATTTTGGAGACCTTAATGTATATTAAACTAAAAAAAACAACAGGGTCATTGGGGGGGCCACCCTTTAGTCTCGGTTGGTAATCCAACCCGGGACTAAAGGCCAGTCCTCCACCCGGGACGCAATGATTGGGGCCAGCCTTTAGTCCCGGGTGGTAAACCAACCCGGGACTAAAGGGTTGGCGGGGCCGGCCTTCAGAAAAAACAACCGGGACAAAAGGCCTTCCCTATACAAAATCGACAGCACGCTCCCTTTCTTCTTCCTTGCCCGACCATTTTTCACCGAGAGCTCTTGAGCTCAAGCTCCTCTCAGCTCCATGGCGCCTCAAACCTAGGGAGGTCTTTGCTCAGTCCAAATTTTTGTGGAGTTTTCTCACCTCAAAGGTGTTGCTAAGGTATTATTCTTCATCCTCCATTCATTTGTTGTGTTTAAATTTCGTGTTATGATTTAGAAAATGAGAAAATAGAAATTTTGATTTAAGAGCTAAGAGATAAGGTTTTTAGTATACTTTAGATTTACTAAAAAGTAGTTATCATTTATTATGATAATCTTCTATCATTCATTTGTACTAAGATTTTACTTTTAGCTAGCTTTATTTATTATTAGAGAAAATAGAATTTATTAATTTAGTTATTAGAAAATGAGACCTAGGGATAGTGTATATTTTTTATACTTAAAATTTATGCCATAATTAAGAAAATAGAAAATTTGATTTAAGAGCTAAGAGATGTAGTTTTTATATTAGTATACTTTAGATTTGGTAATAAGTAGTTTTCATTTGTTATGATTATCTTCTTTCATTCATTTGTACTAAGATTTTTTTTGTTTTATATAAATTTTACTTTTAGCTAGCTATATTTAATATTAGAGAAAATAGAATTTATTAATTTAGTTATTAGAAAAGGATACCTAGGGATAGTGTTGTAGAATTAACATGGATATTTTTCACTTAATATGATGCAGATGAACCGACAATGGATGTACAACACCGATGACGGTCGGAGTACATTACATTGCATGCATGGTTTTCTCAAGTGGCGAAAAAAATAAGGATGCGAGTGGGTTCATGTGTTGTCCATGTTGATTGCGTAAACGAAAGAGACTACCATGACCCGGGCACACTTCACCTCCACTTGTTGAAATACGGATTCATCTTTGAACTATGTGGTTTGGACCAAGAAATGCGGTGAAAGAGGGGTTGTGATGGAAGGCGGCGAAGAAGAGGAGGAGGGTATTGGACCGGGCCGCAGTCAAGCTTTTGCAGATACTTTAATGGAAGATCGACAAAGAAGAGTTACCAGCATATGCTGACGGGCCTGCTGATGATCTCGGCCAGGTTCTACAGGATGCACAAAGGGACTATGAAAACGAAAAGAAAAGGCAAAGTTCCAACGTATGATCGAAGATCACGAAAACCGTTATACCCAGGTTGCAAGCGGTCACAAAAAGCTTGGTACTACACTAGAAATGCTGCAATGGAAGGCAAAACATGGTGTGTCGATAAGGCATTTGAAGGATGCTAAAAATTGTGAAGGACAAGCTTGGAGAACAATGAATTACCGTCCACCACATATGAAGCAAAAGCAGTGTGTGCCCTCTTGGGTTGGAGGTACAGAAGTTCCATGCATGCCCTAATGATTGCATCCTATATCGGGGTAAGGATTATGAGAATTTGGATGTTTGTCCTGTGCAAAGCGCTACGTTATAAGATTCGGCGAGATGAAGATGCTGGTGATCTCCAGGGGCACCGTGACAAGACGAAGAAAGTTCGAAGGTTATGTGGTATTTTCCTATAATACCACGTTTGAAGCGTTGTTCGAACAAAGCACATGCTAAGTTGATGAGATGGCACGCCGAGGAACGTAACAAGACAACTGAGACATCCGGCTGATGGGTCTCGGTGGAGAAAGATTGATAGAGAATTCAAGACATTTTTGAGGGGGGAAAGGAACATAAGGTTTGGTTTAAATGCGGATGGTTTCAATCCATTCGGAGTTTTAGCATGGGCCATAGCACTTGGCCTTTGACCCTATGCATGTTCAACCTTCACGGTTGGATGTGCATGAAGCGAGTTCATTATGATGCGGTGCTCATCCAAGGTCCAAAACAACCCGACAATGACATTGATGTGTACCTAAGACCGTTGGTCGATGAACTATTACTGCTATGGCGGGAAGAGGGCGTACGTGTGTGGGATGAGGATAGGCAAGAGAACTTGATCTCGAGCATTGTTGTTCATAACCATCACGATTGGCCTGCCCTAAGTAACCTTTCTCGCGCATAAACAAGGGATATCGGGCATGCACGCATGCTTACATAGAACACAAGGTATTCATCTCAAAAGCGTAAGAAGGTCGTGTATAATGGTCACCATTGTTTCCTTCTAACTAATCACCCCTTACGGAAGAAAGGGATGCATTGAAAAGGGAAGGCTGACCATCGTACGAAGCCACCCCATTTTAATGGAGATGCCGTATTTGAGATGGTAAATGATCTAAGGGTAGTCTTTGGAAAGGGTCTTTGGTAGTGAACTGTTCCAATTGACGCCAACAGGCGTGCACCAATGTGGAAGAAGAAATTTATATTTTGGGATCTACCTTATTGGCGTAGCCTTGAGGTCCGACACGCAATTGACGTGATGCACCTTACGAAGAATCTTTGCGTGAATGTGCTAGGCTTCATGGGTTGCTTATGGTAACCAAGGATACCTATGAAGCACGAGAGGACCTGAAAGAATTTCATAAGATTCCCAAAGTTCCGTGAGAGGGTGATGATGAAACTAATCTGGAAGAGGATGATGATAATGTTGATTACTATGGTCCTGCTAGTTACACTCTCACCAAGAAAGAGAAAGAAAGCATGTTTGATTGCCTGAATAGTATTAAGGTTCCGTCTGGCTACTCGTCGAATTTAAAGGGGTCATAAATATGAAAGAAGAAGTTCACAAATCTAAAGGCCCACAGTCACATGTTGATGACACAGTTGCTTCCAGTTGCGTTTAGGGGTGTTCTATCAGAGAATGTACAATTACTGGTCGTAAAGCTTTGTGCATTTCTCAATGCAATTTCACAGAAGGCAATCGATCCAGCCAAGCTAGGAAAGCTACAGAATGATGCGGTTCAATGTCTTGTCGGCTTTGAGTTGGCATTTCCACCTTCCTTCCTCGATGTTATGATGCACCTCCTGGTACACCTTGTGAAGGAAATTACTATTCTCGGTCTAGTATACCTTCACAACATGTGGCCTTTTGAGAGGTTCATGTCGATCCTCAAGAAATATGTTCTTAACCATGCCCATCCGGAAGGAAGCATTGCTAAGGGATATGGGCGAGGAGGTCATTGAGTTTTGTGTTGATTTTGTCGAGACAATTGACTCGATTGGGCTTCGATATCACGACACGAGGGAGGCTACGGGAAAGGGTACCATCGGAAGGAAATCAAGTTTGAGCAATAATCGATTTGTTCCATAAAGCACACCTAACGATCTGCAACAATCATCACGGTGACTCGTATAGCATGGAACACGATTATTGCTTCTCAAAATCCAACCAAATCCCATCTGGATTGCACCGTCACTTGGAAACATTTCCCTCATGGTTGAGTGAACAACTAATCGAAAACTCAACGATTCATCCACAACTAGCTTTGTTAGCCGTGGACCTTGTAGCACAATTACAAGATTTCAAACTTACGATATGAATGGTTACAATTTTACACGAGAGCTCAAGATCGCAAAAGCACAAACCAAAATAGTGGTGTCCGTATGGACGTCATCGGAAAAGATGGGGCAAGACCTGCTATTATGGTATCATAGAAGAGATATGGGAGCTTGAGTACGGAGCGATGAACGTCCCTCTGTTTTTTTTGCCAATGGGTAAACCTGAATGGCGTAAAGAAAGATGAATATGGAATGACAATAGTGGACCTTACCAAGATTGGGTTCAAAGATGATCCATTCGTGCTTGCCAAAGATGTGCATCAGGTTTTCTATGTGAAGGATATGACTAGCATACCAAGAATAAAACATCCCCAAGAAGCGGGACCACAAGAGGCAAAGCGTCACATAGTTCTTCCAGGTAAAAGAGTAATCGTGGGAGTCGAGGACAAAACAGATCAATCCGATGATTATGATCAGTTTGATGGCATGCCTCCTTTCGCTGTCGAAGTTGACCCAAGCATATTGCTTGGGCGTGAAGAAGACACCGCTTACGTGCTTGAGATTAATGTCGTAATGTAATGATTATTGATCAAATCAATTGTGTATCTCTCAAATTTTTATGAAGCTTGAATATGTCATGTGAGATTGACCCACCAAGTTTGAGATTTTCTGAATTAATTTACTATTTTTCATTTTAATTGAATTTCCTGCGATATCACCTAGAAATTAAAAGTTGAGTGAGAGCACCCACAAACGATCCGAATGGTGCCAAATTTGGCCACAAGTTCTCTTGTGCCTTAGGAGTCTAATTCATTGTCGAAGCCAAATCATAATTCTTGAGTTATTGATGTGTAATTCACAATATTCTAGCTCCTTGAGCACGAAGAAAAACCTAAAAATACATTTAGTCATCGAAAAATCTAAGATCTTGTGTGAGCTAATATTTTGAGTGTAAATGACAACCAAAAATTTCAGACCATTTCGACATAGATGGAGTACACGTGCTTCACAAAGCTATATAGAACCTTTCATCGAACCATGTCTATACCACTTATGTCTTAACGATTCTGAAGTCCATGCACTTTGCAGTGCTATATCGGTCTCAAAATTTTTATGAAGCTTGAATATGTCATGTGAGATTGACCCACCAAGTTTGAGATTTTCTGAATTAATTTACTATTTTTCGGTTTAATTGAATTTCCGTATGCGACATCACCTAGAAATTAAAAGTTGGTTGAGAAGCACTGAAACGATCCAGAATGGTGCCAAACTTGGCCACAAGTTCTCTTGTGCCTTAGGAGTCTAATTTATTTAGAAGCCGAATCATAATTCTTGAGTTATTGATGTGTAATTCACAATATTCTAGCTCCTTTAGCGAAGAAAAACCTAAAATACATTTAGTCATCGAGAAAAATCTAAGATCTTGCGTGAGCTAATATTTTGAGTGTAAATGACAACCAAAAATTTCAGACCATTTAGACATAGATGGAGTACACGTGCTTCACAAAGCTATATAGAACCTTTCATCGAACCATGTCTATACCACTTATGTCTTAACGATTACAAGTCCATGCACTTTGCGAGTGTATCGATCTCAAAATTTTATGAAGCTTGAATATGTCATGTGAGATTGACCCTACCAAGTTTGAGATTTTCTGAATTAATTTACTATTTTTTGGTTTAATTGAATTTCCGTGCGACATCACCTAGAAATTAAAACTTGAGCTGAGAGCACCCCTGAAACAATCCAGAATGGTGCCAAATTTGGCCACAAGTTCTCTTGTGCCTTAGGAGTCTAATTTATCTGGAAGCCGAATCATAATTCTTGAGTTATTGATGTGTAATTCACAATATTCTAGTCCTTTAGCACGAAGAAAAACCTAAAATACATTTAGTCATCAAAAAAATCTAAGATCTTGCGTGAGCTAATATTTTGAGTGTAAATGACAACAAAAAAAATTTCAGACCATTTCGACATAGATAGAGTACACGTGCTTCACAAAGCTATATAGAACCTTTCATCGAACCATGTCTATACCACTTATGTCTTAACGATTCTGAAGTCCATGCGCTTTGCAGTGTTGTATCGGTCTCAAAATTTTTATGAAGCTTGAATTTGTCATGTGAGATGACCCACCAAGTTTGAGATTTTTCTGAATTAATTTACTATTTTTTCGGTTTAATTGAATTTCCGTACGACATCACCTAGAAATTAAAAGTTGAGCTGAGAGCACCCCTGAAACGATCCAGAATGGTGCCGAACTTAGCCACAAGTTCTCTTGTGCCTTAGGAGTTTAATTTATCTGGAAGCCGAATCATAATTCTTGAGTTATTGATGTGTAATTCACAATATTCTAACTCCTTTAGCACGAAGAAAAAACCTAAAATATATTTAGTCATCAGAAAAATCTAATATCTTGCGTGAGCTAATATTTTGAGTGTAAATGACAACCAAAAAAAAATTTCAGACCATTTCGACATAGATGGAGTACACGTGCTTCACAAAGCTATATAGAACCTTTCATCGAACCATGTCTATACCACTTATGTCTTAACGATTCTGAAGTCCATGCACTTTGCAGTGTTGTATCGGTCTCAAAATTTTTATGAAGCTTGAATATGTCATGTGAGATTGACCCACCAAGTTTGAGATTTTTTTGAATTAATTTACTAGTTTTTTCGGTTTAATTGAATTTTATTGGGAATGCACATCAATATTGCAAATGAAAATTGGAAGTGAATGTTTACAACTCTAAAATATAATTTTGAATAGCAAAGTACAGTTTATTATATTTTAACTAAATATAATTTTGCATGGAAAAATAGTAAAAGTTACTATATTTTTTTATTTCAAAGAGATAGAATGTGAAAATGAGAAAAGAAATGGGAGGGAAAAAGCAGTTCAGAAAATTACACTTTAGTCCCGGGTGGTGTTACGACCCTAGACTAAAGGGGGTTTTAGTCTCGGTGGTAACACCACCGACAAAAAAATTTTGCCCTGCCGCCTCCCGCGAAGGGCCTTTAGTCCCGGTCGTCTACACCGAGACTAAAGGCTCTTGCTCCGGGTCCGATTGACCCAAGACTAAAGAGGGGATATATATCCCACGGATCCACCCTTCTTCCCCAACTCCTCCACTTCACACTCGTCGTCGGCGTGCCCCGATCTCCGCCGCTGTCGCCTTCCCGCCCGTCACCGCCTCCGTGCGCCGGCTCGTGACACCGTCGTGGACCTGCCGCACTCGCCCTTGCCCCGCGCCCTCTGCCGGAGCTCCCGTGCCGCTGCGTCCGACGCCCGCCCCGCCCGGCCCCGCGTCTACGCCCGTCGATGTCTCGCGCCGATCTCCGCTGCCGCTCCGGCCCGTCGACCGCTCCGCGCTCGGCGTCGCCGCCCCGCGCTCCATGGCCGGCCCGGCCGCGTCTCCCGCGCCCGGCCCGGCGTCTCGACCTCGGCCGCCCGGCTGGGTGAGGCTGACGTCACGATGGTCGACGTCGCAATTTTATGTTTTCATTTAATTTATTTATTATATGCTCAGAATTGAATTTAGAGATTTTAGAATTGAATTTAGAGATTTTAGAATTGAATTGAGAGATTTTAGATTTGAATTTAGAGATTTTAGAATTAGAGATTTTAGATTTGAATTTAGAGATGAAATATGTATTTAGAGATGAAATGTATTTAGAGATGAAATATGTATTTAGAGATGAAATGTATTTAGAGATGAAATATGTATTTAGAGATTTTAATTTTTCGACTCGACAATTAGGTAGTATCGCGACACGCTCGATTCTTTCCCGACTCTGACCGTCCGACACTTAGGTTTTCTCACCCGCTCGACTCCCCTCCGACACTTAGGTAGTCTCGCTCGACTCTCGCCCGACTCCTCCATGCCTGACACTTAGGTAGTCTCGCTCGACTCCGCTCGACTCGCTGACTCGGCCGACTCGACTCGACTAGCTCGACCAGCGACACTTAGGTTTTCTCGCTCGACTCGCTCGACTCCCGCCCGACACTTAGGTAGTCTCGCTCGACTCTCCTGACTCGCTCATGACACTTAGGTAGTTTGCTCGACTCCGACACTTAGGTAGTTTCGCTCGACTCTCACTTAGAAATCATTTATGTGCTCAGAAATTCATTTATGTATTCAGAAATTCATTTATGTATCCAGAAAATCATTTATGTGCTCAAAAAATCATTTATGTGCTCAGAAATTCATTTATGTATTCAGAAATTCATTTATGTATCCAGAAATTCATTTATGTGCTCAGAAATTCATTTATGTATTCAGAAATTCATTTATGTATTCAGAAATTCATTTATGTGCCCAGAAAATTATTTATGTATTCAGAAAATCATTTATGTATTCAGAAATTCATTTATGTATTCAGAAATTTCTAGTTATGGATAACAATGAGGACGAGGAGCGGCTGATGGAGAGCCTTATTCGGGGTCCAAATACCGAGGTCCCAACCTTCACCGAGGAGGCGTAGCGAGCGTTCCTCAACATAACCGGGACATCGACACATCTGACATCTACTCCCACACCGCGAACATCGGCTACCGAGACAATAATGAAGACCTTATCATAGTTAATACAGAAGGTTCCAACGAGGTATATATATCATGCATTAACAAATCCATAAATGCATTAACAATGAGGTATATATATCATTACGGAACCCTGTGAATAACAAATCCGCAACATGTAGGCTTCAACCTCGACAAGCAAAAAGACTAAGAGGCCGTACAAAAGTAATCGTCGATCATGGCGTGAAGTTTCATATCACTGAAGTCAACGAGCTTGGCACCATGGGAACCAAAGAAGGTCAGGACAAGTTTGTGTCCCAATGCGGTGCTATTGTGAGGACAATGTACCCATATCATATAGAGAATGGAAGGAAGGAAGATAATCCATGGGTGGTTCCTGGATCACGTTAAGAATATGTTATGAGATGATATCCTAAAACACTTCACACTTCCACCGCGTGACGCAAACCTTGTGAAGCAAAGTGGACTCTCACGAAGATGGCAACTCAATTGCGAGTTTCAAGAAGCAAAGCGGTACCGAGATTATATCAAGCGAACGAACTCTAAATTTTGATGATTATCCCAAGCTAAAGGATCACCGGCGGTCCTTTGTGGATTACAAGAATAGTGAAGAATTTGCCAACAAGAGCGCACGAGCTCGAGAAAAGTGCCGATGAAGGCGGATTACAACCATCGTCTTGGTCGCGGTGGTTACGCGTTCTGCAGCACCCAAGTGTCGAAGATTGAACAAGACCTCCTCAACAAAGGTATCGTACCGGCGGTCATTGGATCGGGAAGAACGATCGAAGAATTGGTATTATGTCCGCGGTGGAAGATTGAACCCGATGATGGTTCCTCGAATTCCCACCCACGTTACGGAGGCGGCACATGAGATAATAAAAAGAATGAAGATATCAAAGCGGGCGATTGGTTCTGACAGAGACATGAATGAGCTCACTTTGGCTCGGGAATCCGGAACACCTGTGATGTTGCAGGGCTACGGGTAGTCCGTGGAAGTTTGCTTTCAAGGGAAGTGCCGACACCTCGAGCCGCAAAGAAGAAGGGAGCGTGAAGAGGCGGCGGCGTGAAATGATGGAGCGAGACTTAAAGATCAAGAAGATCGTATGAATGCAGAGATTCAACGACGAGTGGCCACGGTAGCTCTCGGATCACCCACCAGCCGCCCCAAGCACCGTGGATCCCGAGTCATTAGCCCTTCCGCAAAAAGCAAGCGTGCTTCCACAGACCCCAGAAGAACAAAGGGCGGCAAACCAAGAAGAAGTTCAAGTAGAGGACAACGAACGGTACCTATGGATGAACTCGTCACGCACCGCATGTGAGCTGACAAGCCGATCGGCAACATCACAATGACGGTATATATAAACCTGATTATATGTGCAATTATCTCAACCTTTGATGCATGTCTCAGGCATTTAATAACTTCATCATTTCTCTACATATATATAGGTGGCGTACGGAATGGCTTTAGCACATCTCCCAGGACGTACAAGCCACGGCATGGAGATTCCAGCTGGCTACGCCTCAGTTGGTTTGGAGGAGATTGTTGACCCAAAGTTTAACGACATAGAGCTAGACATCCAAGGAGGTGACGGGGAAAGGACACTCCGTGATGCGCTTCACAGTATCATATTGTGGCCCAAACGTTACATCATAATACCTAACATGCCACCTCCGAGTGTTGCCGAGCAGCAGCCACTATCTCCCGGGCCGTCAACGATCCCTCCGAGTGTTGCCGAGCAGCAGGCACCATCTCCCGGGCCGTCACCGGGCCGGTCGTCGCCGAATGATTGGAGCTCACCGTCTCCACAACGAGGGAATTCTCCTGCCGCGAGCGATGGCGATCGTCAGCAATCACCACCAAAGCATCAATCACCACCAAAGCAGCCTTCACCAAAGCCTGCCAAGAGGTGGTCCCGATCAAAATCTACCGCGTCTATGCCCGTGCCAAATCCGGATCCCCCGAAGAAGAAAGGGGAAAAGCTGCCTGTTAAAAGGAAGCTACCATATGACATGTGACATCGAGAAAATGAGGCGGTGTGATAAGCAACTCAAGGCGTGGATTGAAGGGAATAAAGAGGCTGCTAAACAAAAACGACTCGAAGAAATGGAAGCAGAAAAGAATAAAGATCGTCCGTAAAAACTGAAAGCTTTCATAGAGAAGAAGGAAGCAGAAAAGAGACAAGAAATTATAAAACCCCCTACTAAGTGATTATGACCGGTCCTTTGCACAAGTCCCTAAAGAAGAAGAGACAAGGAGGGTCACCAAATAGTTACATCGACCAAGTACCGGGGTCGAGGATGCCACAGGATTATAGGAAGAAGAAGAAGGCAACACAAGCATCGGCGTCGAAAGAGCCTTCAACGAAGAAGGCAACACAAACGTCGACGTCGGCGAAAGAGCCTTCAACGAAGAAGGCAACACAAACGTCGACGTCAGCGAAAGAGCCTTCAACGAAGAAGGCAACAGAAGAGTCGACGTCGGGAGTACAAACTTACATCGCCTCCGGCCTCCTACCACCGAATCGAACGAGCTCTTGCGCTATGGACAACAACTAGCAAATGTCATTCAAATGCAAGAAGCAATAGGGCTCCCACTAGAATATGTTCTCGGACACGAATCACCTCCTCGGGACAAAAACTTCATACCTAGATGGCACTACGAGCATGGGAAATCTTTTATCGGGCTGAGTTGGTGAAGAAACTCCCTACTCGGATGTGATTGCATGACTTCTACATGAAGACGTCTAAGGTGGGCACGGAGATGATTGGCATGCTTGTTAAAGGAGATTTTCTTTGGTGAAGGCGAGAAGTTGTCTGGCTGCGATTCAAGGATATTTATGAAATTTACCATCTTGACTCCTTGAATACTGGATCTTGTCATGGCACTGGTGCTGTAAGTGGTAATGATTGCAATACATACCCTAATTAACAAATTTATGCATACTCTAATTATTAACTTTGTCTTTCATTTTCAGTAGCACGGAAATGCATAACATGGGGAAGAATGGTTACCAACGAATAGGTTTCATGGACCCATCTTTAGTTAATCAAGATCAAGTAAACAAACAACCGAAACAACATTCAAAACAATCTTAAGGACCTTGTGTGAATTGCATTACAAGGATTTGATACTTCTACCTTACAACTTTGAGTAAGTGTGATTACCACCTTAATTGCTAAGGGTTCGCATTTCTAATTATCTTAGTTAACATTATTTAGTTCTAATCTTTTGAGCTTCTTTATACTCTGATTTCCTTTGGATTCTTCTCATAATTGATGTTAAGCACTTGTCTTTGATTCGTTGAAGAGATCCGAACAAATACTCGGACCTTCAAGATATGTTTCAAGAGTAATAATTCTATCCATACGTTCCCTTTTATGCAATAGTGTGCTTTTACTAACACTATCTAGCTCTAACTTTCATTATTTTTACGCGAGCTTGGGAAAAATTCAAATTACAACCTGGACAATGGAGACCTAGAATAAACTTCTCTACAAATTTTCGATGTAAACCAAATAACAACTTCAGCTTGGGCAAATTAAAATGTATAACACTAATTTTTCATAATTATCTTCTTCAATTAGTGTATGAGGCAGGAACCGAGGACACATTTATGTGCATACTATGTGTGTGAGTTCATCCACAATTTCTGAGCGGACCGTCGAGATTATCTTGTAAGTATTATTTTAAACCAATTAATACATCTTTTTCTAAGCTTATATATTTAATTCTTGTGTGTAATATATTAAATTATTTGCACATTGCGAACAATATGATTAGGGGCGCAATCATTGAGAAGGACCGACTCTTGGTGATTCAAGAAGGTCTCTGATTCATAATGGACCGGTAATTAATCCACAAGGCAGAAATCACTATGACGGTCATCGAATTGATAAATTTTAATTAGCACCTCCGGTGGAACTTTAGACTAGAATTAGTATGAAACGGTATTTTGATGTATATATATATATACTACTTTCAGAAAATACTATCTATGCTTTTGATGTAATATAATGTGTGTATATATTTATTTATAAGTTTATTCTCTTCATATAAATGCGTATAGTAGACACGTATAATTAGTGCAAACATTTATATGTATACATAAATTACACCCAAATACGTGAGAATATACGCGTATAACATTATTAGAACAATTTGAAATGAAACAAAAAAAAATTCACAGCGGGGTCTTTAGTCCCGGGTGGTAATACCACCCGGGACTAAAGGGGTGGCGCACAGGCGCTGGTGTGCCTCCCCTTTGTCCCGGGGCTACCACCGAGACTAAAGGGGTGGCGACAAAGTCTTCTTGTGCCCTCCTTTGTCCCGGGCGGGGCTACCACCCGGGAATAAAGGGCACCCTTTATTCCCGGTTGCCCACCCGGTGACAAAGGGGGCCTTTGTCTCTCCCTTTTCGTCCCGGGTGGGCTTTAGAGACTTAAAGCCTTTCCCACCCGGGACGGAAGGCTGTTTTTCCACCAGTGGGGAAGCATGCATGTCTGCGCCGGTGAGCCAGGCCATGTAGCCCATTTAAAAAAAACATGTATATCACTTATTTCATTAAGAAAAAAGTTACTGTTAAGCAACTTTAGAAGAGACCGCAAGATGTAAAGTTACAAGGAACAACATTATTAACTACAACGTCATGTAGCCCAGCATGCGTCGAAGTAAACCGCGGCATTATTGTCGCGTACACCGTCACCCGCAGCTTGCCGTCGACGGTGCTCCTCTGCGGCGGTGTAAGAGCTAGCTGAGCCACCACCTTGCTGTGCTTCCCAAGACCCCAAGCCACCACAGAGCAGATCAGCCCGAGGGCCAGGCTATACACCAACTACCGGCACCCCCTAACCCTTATCAGGTAAAGCATACCACACACTAAAGTTTCTAATTAATTAGCCAAGACAGAGCCATATGTCTTGTGGTTGCACCTGGTTCCTAGGTGGTCGCTCCATGTTCCAATTATAACATAGTATTCTTGTAAATAAAGCATAGGTAGAAGGTGGTTAGGGACACTTGCCTTTCTCCAACGGAAAGCTACTCTTACTGCTCTTTAGCTCTTGATTTCTTGGAACTCTTTATCTTCAAAGCAAACGAACAACAATCCTTCTTCTACTCGAAGCAATCATCGGGCACAAACATACAAAGCAAACAAACAAATACAACTAAGAACAAGGCACCAATCAAAAGAAAAGCTTTAAAAGAACGCACTAAGGGATAGGCTCGATTCTATGGTTACGCAAACGTAAGGAACGCTGAAAACGGAACTACGGTCGAAAAGACAAAGCTATCGAGAGATTATTATCAAACAACAAGAGACTAAACGCTGGATTTATTTTACTGAGAAATCATGTGGAAAGAATATTTCAGAGAAATACTCTATGTTACAATTAAACAAGTTACATTTAATTATAAAAAATGATAAGCCTAATCATATTTTATTTGTAAATATTTAAGTACAAGTTATGCCAAATTAATAGTTATTTTAGAAACACGAAGCATGTATAAACATTTAATCGAATAACTTTGTATGACGTGTTCAACTAAGCATATTAACATTAAAAAGGCATTTATAATAACATTAAGCATATTAACTTTATTATGAAAACCGTTGTATCTAACATCTTTTATTTAACAAAAACTAGTTATAAATAAGAATTAACCCATTTACATCATGATTAAAGAAAACCAGAATAGAACCTAATCACTTTTTATTTAGAAAAGCAATGGAATAAAAATTAGTCAAGATTAACATGCAACTTTAGTGTTAAAACAAGTAACAGGTGATACACAAGCTAACAAACAAGTTAAGGTGAGACGAACTAGAACGGTAGCAACGAACTATCAAGCACACAAGAAACCTTAAGCAAGGGTCTATCAGGAGAACTAGGTTGTAGGGAGATCAACTAGATGGTAGAGATACCTAACAAGATTGATCTAAGAAAGATAGCTGCACAAGATTGGATCACAAGTAACTGAAAGACTCAAAAGAAGACAGGTATGCCATGATAGATATGAAACCGAGACAACTGAAATGGATAGAAGTACATGTTGATAAACAGGATTCTAAGATAAACATGATAGGATTACTTGATAGGCAAATGAGCAGTGCGAACTACCTACACAAACAAAGCTATTAATCAGAACAGGAACTCTAAGGATGGGTTAGCTTTATTGAAGACACTAGGTTTGAGCACGAACTAGAACTGAAAGAGTACATCTGACTTACAAAAAGACGACTATGAGAGGGTGACATGAACTACGATCGGAAAGATCTAGAGCTTGAAAGAAGACTAGCTCTACAACAGAGACACACTGAGATAGAGCTGATAGAGAACGACTAACGATCGATTTGCATTTATGAACATGAAAGACTATAAGCTTTGGTTTATTTTAATTAGAAAAACGTATGTAAAGGATATTTCATAAAGAAAATATCCTAAATTGTAATTAATACAATTTAAACTTTATTTGCAAGAATCGAGGTATAGAACCTAGTCAAGTTTTATTTATAAAATGTGCAAATATAAATTATACCAATTAAACATTTACTTTAGAAAGGTTAAAACAACTACTTGAATTAAAAACATATGTCGTGTTGAGCTAGACAAACTTTATTTAGAAAACACATGCACGTTGACATTAGTCATTTTAGCAAATAATTATGAAAACCGAGTTATAGCTTAACCATATTTTAATTAGAAAGATTAAAGTATAAATTATACCTTTTTAAGCATTTAGTTTTGAAAAGGCTAAACTATGTGAGACATCTAAACGCAACTTTATGATTCAAGTGGATCATATTATTATTACTGAAAACAACATTATATTGATATTAATCAAATTAATATTTATTATGAAAGCCGGTGTAAAAGCCTATGCAACTTTTAATTATGAAAGGTTAATTAAATATTAATCAAATTAACATTTGGTTTATGAAAAATCGAGGTAAAGATCTAATTAGATTTTATTTACAAAAGCATGTGAAATAATCATTAATCAAATTAATATAAATTATGAAAAACAGTGTACAACACTATATTGCTTTTATTTATAAAAGGCATGTATAACTAAGCATTAATCAAAATTAATATTAAATTTATTTTTCAGAAAACAAACATGATGAAAACTCACCACTAACGTGTACTTTACATTATTATGAACCTAACGCAACTTGAACGGATTAAAATGGATCTAAAACAAAGAAACTATAGGGAAAACAAGGTGATAAGGACCTATATGTGATTATCTAAAGATTTCAGGGGCTACCAGACAATATTCCTGGGACACACCAAATAGTGCTCGCGAAAAGGACAAACTTCAGGGTTAGATCTGAAAAAGAGCTCGGGTGGGCCTTATGTGCGAAAGGTGGGATTTTTCTAGGGGGTTCCATGAAAACTTGCAAGACACAAGAACTAACATAAAGATTTCATGCATTACCAGGGGTCTAGATGCAAAACGAACATGACCTTCTTCTTCCTCTGGACAGGAGACGCACGGAACGGACGGACGGCTCTGCTGCGTGCGAACAGGAGAGAGGGAGAGAGATGGGGTTAGATGGGATTGACCTCCAAACGTGCACGTGAACGGCAAAACGGAAAGGAAACGACGAGGCGGACGCGATGGTGTGCTCACCTTCGTCCATAGATGAACGATGGCGACGGAAGAGCTCGCCGGAGTTGGAGAGGAGATCACCGGAGTTGGGGAAGACGACGGAGTCGATATCGGAATCGAGCAATCCACCACACCACGGCGTTGAGCTCGACGAGAGAAACTCCATGGTGGTGTTCGTTTGCACCGGAAGTCCACGGTTTCGCCGGAAAAGTTCGCAGGAAAGTTCGCCGGAATTTAGTAGATCCGAAAGTTCGGCGACGGTTTGTGGGAGTTAGGGTTCTCTAAACGAGATGAGGTTGGCGGCGTTGGAAAGAGGACGTGAAGGAGATAATCGGCAGCTATTTATTGGCTGAGATAGAGTCCGATTTATTTTCCCCTCTTTTTCTAATTTCGGGAATTAATTTCAGATTAAAAACAATTCTAGGAAATTCTGAAATCATAATTAAATCAAAAAAATACTCCGAAAGCTCATAAAATATTAGGAAAATTACTAGAGATGATTTGGGACACGAGGAATCCAAATAAAATATTTGGAGCTCATGAAAAAGGATTTTAGAGCATTCTAATAAATAGAAATAGCTCACGAAAAGTGAGAATAAATTCCAGAAAAAGCTGGAAAATTCTCGGAAGGGTTTGGTCAGCACCTAGGCATATTTTAAAACCTTTTGCACTCATAAACACCGAGATGCATCGGCATGAATGCAACACTCACACATAACCATTTATTTGATTCAGAAAAACAAACAAAGGCTTTTTCCTATACTATATTTCCTGTAAAGAAAATAAATGTTGGAAAATTTTAAAATTGAGAGAAAATCATTGTTTAATTATTCTTTCTATTCACATCCTGAAATGTGGAATTTCAGGGTGTGACATTTACCTTGCATGCAGGGCAGTGTGCGACAAGCATGAGGGACTCTGATGTACCAAACTGCCTCATCACGTGCTCTAGGTGGTACTCCTCCACCACGACGTCGTACACCACAGGCGTCTTCGTCAACCAGTACAGCTCATCTCGGTAGCAGAGCGACGAGAGGCCCTGAGGTGCGCGGGCGGCGATGGCGGCGGTGTCTGGCGTCATTGGCGACCCGCTATCTACTAGGGAGTTGATCCGCCGCAGTCGAATCTAACTAACAAGAGCAAGAAACACATACCGCTCGGTGGCACCACAATGAGCCCATGGTGGGTCTGTCGGCTGGGTCGTGTCCAGGCGGCAGCAAAGGGTGCGGTCTCCGATCGACCAAGGGCTTACCCACCAGCAGGTGCTCGTACGACCAGAGCTGCAGTAGCAGAGGACAACCGAGAAAAACCGGAGCGCTGCTCAAGCCTTTCGACATGCCTGTAGGTCACCACCAAAACAACGGTGCCCCAACAATCCTGGGGGACGGCCTCCAACTTCGCGTCGGCGATCGCCCGAGCATGGGGGATCAGGAACCTCGACACCGCGTCACCCTACGATCCGCAGAACATCACCTGGCCGAACAGCCACAACAGGTACACCTCCAAGTGCCTGGCGACTATGTGGTCGTCGGCGTCGGCTCTCATGTAGTCGGCTCTCATGTACACCTCCACGTGGCGGTAGGGGCGCTTCCCGCCTTTTCAAACGGCGGTAGGAGGTCCGCCCGCCTACCGTTGGACACGTCACCAACCGCTATTTGGAATGACGGTCTCGCCCACGAAAACGGCGGTTAGGTGCAAATTTCAAACAGATGTGTATGTCTAGTTTTGAAAATTTTCAAATCCAGCATTTATTTTCGAATTTTTTTAAAAAAAATCAGCCCCCAGTCCCGCCCCCGCCCATACAGCCTCGTTTGGCAACTCGAATATTCACGTGGAAAGCGGCCCAAACCCCGCTTCCCGTGGAGGCCGACTCACGCCGGGGTGAGTTCTGCTTCATGAGCCAAAAGCGTATTTGGCAGCTCATGTATCAAAGTGAAACACATCCAGAGCCCAGTCATTCCACGGGAGAAAAGAAAATCACCGAACACGCCGTGGAAAAAAATCTCCATCTCTCTCGTCGTCATCCTCACCAACACGTCCTTTCATCCTCGGCGGGGCGTATGGTGACTCGCACGCCTCGGGCGCGAGCCGCGACAGCGTGGAGCCGTTGCAGCAGCGGAGGGTGTAGGCGCGCGCAGATCGACTTTCGGCCGAAGCGGAGGTCGCCGTGGAGCTCGTTGCCGGCCTAGTGCACGGCGTATCTGATCCACCCGTCCATCGCCGTTGCGGACACCGCGGCAGTGCCGTCCCTGCCGTAGAACTCAATGTAGAGCCCGTCTTGCGAGGGAGAGGGCCAGGGGAGCCTCGGTGGCGGCTGTGCAGCTCGGCGCTGACGTCGTTGGCGAGGACTCGGTGGGGGGCCGTGAGCGCTGGGTCCTTGTAGGAGCCGGACGGGCTCGACTCTGCTAAGCCGGTGCTGCTACTCCAGTCACTTTCGTCATCCTCATAGTCGTCGTCAGGTACGACTCGCTGCCTAGACTCTAAGAAGAGGGTGTGCACGGCGGCGAAGACATGACGCTACACGTGAGGCGCAACCGCACTGCATCACCATGACGAGCCGGGAGGATGGAGGGATGTGGCCAAGCTTCATTGTCGCCGAGCACCTTTCGATCCGTCGGCGTGGGCTCCGGGTCCCCATGACCGCTCGAAATCCTTGCTAAACGGACGGAGATGTTCCCTTCGAACCCACCCGTGGAATCGTTCTCCTATGCAATTATTAAAATCTAATAACACACTCGTGGATTTGGTGGGCCTTGGTAGACTGAGCATTCCACAGTGGGGAGTTACGGCGGGTCGAAAAAAACTTCGGGTTTTGGGCGAGAAAATCCTGCCATGACCGTCTCATGGGGCGTGTCGGGTCTCGATTTCGGGCGGGCTCGTATAGTGTAAAATAGTTAAAAACAACATTTCGGACCGGGCTCGGGCCAAGATTTTTTTTCGCGGGCTCCAAGATCTCTACCCACACCCGTCCAGTAAGATCCGTGAGCAGACTGTGGCCGGACGGGCGGGCCAGCGGGCGGACCATCTCGGTATAACTGCGGGATCACCCAACCCCAGCCGTGGAATCAATCTCCCGTGGAATGAGTCCACTAATTGCCAAACGATGCCTACATATGTACTCCGAGTTGAACAACGGCACATCGCCACTATGCATCCATGCAGTTGACCGCGTAGTATGAGCACGTCCATTATTAATTACATATCAGTTGACCGTGTAAGGGTGTGTTTGTACGGTGGCTGCGTTGGCTGAAACAATTTCTGGCGTGAGCGTGTTGGTGGAGCAGATTCTCTGATGAAGTTGAAACTGTTTTAAGGAAACGTTTGGCAAAACAACTTCTCCTGACTGTAGAATATTGATAAGAGGATGAAATGTCCTTAATGCCCTTCCATTTTCTTTTTTATTTCCTTATTGTTTTCTCCTATCTTTCCTTTTTCTTTTTACCTTCTCATTTTTTCTTTTTTTATTTCTCCTTTCCTTTCCTTATCCCCACCGCAAGGGTGGGGATAAATTGGAGAAAAATTGGGTGCGCGCGGTGCGCACCATGCCTCCCGTGCGCACCCTCGCGCGATGCCGCCTCTTTTGCATTTGACGCCTGGCCCTTCGCGCATCCGTTTCTGACGACCTCGGCTCCCTTCCGTCGTCGTCCGCGCGTGGCTCCCAGACGCACAGCTCTCGCGTCCGCTTTGCTCCGTTGACTCGCTTGGCTTCGCGACGGCTCCCTCCACCTGTTCGACAAGGTGCAGCAGGTCGCGCTTGATGACGGACCAGTAGGCGAGCTGCCTGCCGATCATGCCGTACTCGATGCACCCGCATGGCCACGGCGTCCTCTCCTTCGACGATGACTCTTCCTGGGCTCTTGCCATGGCGGCCGGCGGCAGCGGTGGTACATCCTCCTCCGGCGCCGGCTGCTCCCCGCGTTGCTTCTTGGCCTCCCCTCCCATCTTCTTGATCTCCTCTGTCTTGAACTCGGGACGACGTTCTCCGGAGAGCCTGTGGTGGTGACCTGCTGCATCTTGTTGCTCGAGTCAAAGGCCATGACGTCGGCTCCCCCGTCGCCGCCCTTCAGATCGTGCTGCATCTTCTGCACATAGCCATCTTGTATTCTTGTCCTTCTTTTTCCATCATTCGTCCGCGAGCCGAGCAGCAGCCGAGCCGGTCGAGCCTCGCAGCGCGAGGGAGAGGAAGTGAGCCGCGCGGCCCCCGTGGGCCTTCGATCCAATCAGGCGCCGACGCGTAGGGGTGCACACACCGAGCGTCGTGCGCCCCGCGCGCACTGAATTTTTTCCCCATTAGCACCCTTGCAGCCTTTGCAGGACGGGAGGTCGAGCTGGTGACCGCGCTCTGCGAGGACGGCCGGAGCGCGCCGCTTGCTGAGATCACCGCCTCCGGGGGCGGGCTCCCGCGGGAGCGCAGCTGGTCGGAGCCTCGGAGGTCTGGCAGCTACCCAGCAGCGCCGCCACTGTGGTGTGCCAGGCCCAGCGATGCCAGCCTGCCCTCGCACCTCGCGGCATGGGACTCGCACACCCGTGCCGTCGTCGAGCTTCGCACACCAGCGCCGCTGTTGAGCTCAGGTGCCGCTGTCCAGCTCCGCGCCCGCGACTCGTCCGCGCCGTCGAGCTCCTCTGCCCCTGACGCATCTGTGGGGCCATCGAGCTCCGGTGCCCCTGCAGCGCCCACGGCCATCCTCGAGCTGCCTACCTCTGCAGCGCGCCGTCGTCGTCCCGGCCTTCCTCGAACCTGCACGCGAGCACCCCAGGAGCAAGTTGGGGACTGTGGCCCCACGGAGGAGACGAAGCAGGGGAGGCTAGTTTTTTTGGCTTCGTCTCCTGCGATCGGCTCTAGAGAGCGGGATATCCGGCGACTTCGCCACGGGAGCTGTTTTGCGGACGTCTTTGGCAGAGCTTAGTCCACGGAGCTGGAGCTGAAGCGGTACCAAACGCACTCGCCGGTCCCATGCCCAGTGTGTTTGGCACCGCTTCAGCTCCGCCTCCGCGGACGAGGTTGTCATCATGTCCTGGTCGGTGACGAGGTTGTTGCAGTGGCAGCGCACGGTGCAGTAACGTGTGTGCTAGCTGCGGCGCACGGGCGCTCTTGCGGGCGGCGTAACGTGTCGTCGCAGATCGCGGAGCGAGGAGGACACTTAGCGACGACGCCACGAGATCCGCCTTTTGATGATGAGCTCCCCCCTCTCTGTTATGCCGAAACCGCCGCACGCACGCACCACCTCCCGCCGGTCCACGGACCACGGGTCGTCGTCCTCCCTCCCTCCACCGCTCGGGTATCCTCCGCTTCCAGTGATCCAGTGGCAGGGGGTGGTAAATAGAGCCCAACTCGCAGCCCCGGGGGGTCACCGGCCTTCTGCTTCGCGGTGTCGCCTTCCCACTTCCCTGGCTCCCACCGCGAAGCTCTCTACTCTCCTGTCTTCTCTCCTCCCTCCCTACTCAAAAACCTCTCACAGCCCGACGTCCCCAGCACCGCTCAAGAACCAAATGAAAGGTTTCGTCGTATTCTTTCCAAGGCATGCCTCATTTAGATGTCGTATGAAGGAGATATTGCTGACCCGTCCAGAGTGGT
Source organism: Cenchrus purpureus (assembly GCA_022644695.1). Taxonomy (NCBI): domain Eukaryota; kingdom Viridiplantae; phylum Streptophyta; class Magnoliopsida; order Poales; family Poaceae; genus Cenchrus; species Cenchrus purpureus. The sequence goes on from CP053461.1 coordinate 46,650,052, forward strand.
CGGCTGATTCTGAACTGAATGCGACGAACAAGTTGGTGACAACTTGTAACTTGGAGAAGGCCATGGCTCGTGTGTATCCAGCATGGTGATCCTAGTTGGTTGTTACAAGGAAATAAATCCAAGTTAGTTTACACCAAGTATCCCATGATATGCAGGCAGAATCAAGTCGCCCCGCATCCAAGCCTACGCTCCACGTATCCTCACCCGCAAACCCACCTATCATCACCCGCAAACCCACCTATCAGGGCTGGTCAATATCCTGGTCGGTGCAAACCCGTGGGTACCCATGCCCCTCAGCCACTACCTCACATTCTTAGAACAGTTTAGTGGTCTATGCCCTTAGTTATTTCACTCATTTTTTTATTTGCTTCCCCTCCCTACAAAAGGTTTTTATTAATGAATTTTTAAATTCTTACATTACGAAAAGGCATATAATAGATTATCAATGATCATTTCAAATTTTAAACATAATAACATACTCTTGGAAATATAATTTTGAAAATTGTGCACACGGTTTTGAAACATTAAGGTGCAAAGATATCAACAAGATCTAAGTAGTACCTGATGAGATAAATAAAACATACATTCCATAACCTTGTGCATTATTGGAAATTCAAATAATCAGGGAAAATATCTACTTTTGCCAACGCTAGACTTTTGGATATTTTTAGTATTGGTTAAAAGGAATAGGACCAGCCAATATGATCATAATTCCTCGAGGATCAATAGTGTACAAATCTTTTGCACCTTCTTTCCTCGACTTGAAAAACAAAATGTATCAATCTACAAATATACAAGTGGTTAGTAAAAGAGAACAAGTTCAATAGAACTAAAATAAAAATAAAATCCCCAAATAGGCACCCACAACAGCACCATTGTACCGCCTATTTTGAACTTACGTATATTAGCATAAAAAGCCCATACATAATACAGATTCAAACTGCATAGCTTTAGCAACAGAGGGCCATACATCCATAGGATTAAGTAATATTATGGTCGATAATTGCAGCAAGTTTTAATTGTGTGCCACCTGAAACAATGTTAGCTTCAAATTTCAATTAAATAATTGCACAACAACTTTTTTCATGATCCATAATTACGCAACAAGTTTTTTTGCGAAAGCCCAATTAAACAGTTCTAATATTGAATAAACAAACTGTGGCAGGAAGAATGCCACACCAGAAAGAAAATGAATTCTAATATCGAGTAAAAGAACCACAGTAGAGGGAATGTCACATGAGGAATAAAAATGACTTACACACCAAATCAGTTTGACTTAACATAGCTCAAAGGTTGCTAGGAGATACAACTTTCCATTGTGCTGCATATAGGGGAGAAAAAAATAGTGATTTGCATATATCTATCAAACTATCATACCTTGAATATGGTATTAAAGTGGTTCTTGTAGAAAAAGACACAATTTTCCCTCTTCAAGTCCTCATAAAATATAACTTCATTATTGAAATTTGTTAGTGCTTTAAATAACAATACAATAAAGAAAAGGTTTATTCATAAAGTGTAAATTTCTCTTTTTGCAAAAGCTCAATTAAATAATTCCAATATCAAGTAAAAGAACAAATGGTAGAGGGAATGCCACACCACAAATAAAATGATACACACAAGTCTAATTGAAATCAATAAATAATTAGTAATAAGACAATACACCATAACAAGATCGTATCCATCCATGGTAGAGTGTGATATCCAAAAGTTCAAAATCATCAATCCTATAAAAAATAGTTAACATTAAAAAGCAAACTAATCATTGTATGAACCAAGAGTTGAACAAACTAGTGAGAACTCAAACTTACTCACTGAACTTGACACTGAAAGACCTTTGGAAAGGTTTGGTAGGACACAAATTGCATCAACTACTATGTTCTTACAGGAGTGTCCTTGTTCATTGCCCATGAATCACATCCCCAAACTATTTCACACACATATTGAACCACAACTAAAACCTTAATTGGGCAAGAGTTAATGAATCAAACCTTGGACTTGATGAGGAGTGAGACCTCAATGAGATCAAACAAATTTAATTTGATATTTAGTTTAAGAAAAAAAATAAAAAGTACATATTTTAAAATGATCTAAAACATAGGATGCTATAGTTTATGTTGTTCCTGTTGATGTACATCTCACACATATCCACCTCAAATTGTATTACCTCATCAAAAATTTATGTGAGTACCTTGAAGTAAATATTCACACAAGAAAAAGAGTACAACATTAAATCTTCTCAGCTATATAGTATTTTATATTTTATATTCTTCATGAATAGTAATCAATCTTCAAGATTTATGTATGAACTTCATAATTCTTGCAATAAAGATTTGCATGATCTAAATAATCAAGTGGTATACCTTCATGTTAAAATTTAGTAATTAATCAGGTTGATTCCTTATATGTATAACTTAAAAAATAAAGATAAAAAAATTGAAAATCTTTCTCACCCGGATCAGGACTACTGTACCCCTCACATCGGTCTCACATGTTATACATTTTTAGAAGATGGTAGGGTGGAGACCCATAAATTGATAGTTAGAAAATGTTTCTACCAAAGTGTGAATTTCAAAGTTTTCTCATCCCAATCACGGCTTACCCACCGAGCAACTCGCATGCAGTTTCTTACATCACCTCCTGTCCGTGAGACCGAGATCTTCTCACATAGATTGCTCCTCCCATCCCCTCCATGATATCTTTTAATTAATAATCTGGCAACTTGATTCACCAATGCCACTCCTGCATCAATATGCCCAACAATGGAGCCCCCTCGCTGCCTCTCTCCATGCTCCAGACCTACTCTCATGCGGCTCACACGACATCTGCTCACCATGGCGGGCGTGGTGGGGGACCTTCTCATGTGGTGTTGGATTGACCTCTGCGACTAGGCTGTTTTCACCTCGTCATTGTCCTTGGATGACCTTATATATGCAGCCTGCTCCAGAAATTCCTTCATCTTCTTCACCATAATCATGGCAGAATCCATATGACCATTCACCCTTTGTGGCTCAGTGATAGTCTCTTCGATCTCCTTATTGGCCTTTGCACATTATTCCTTCCACATTCTTGTATCATTTCCAGCTTTCACATTTCTATTATCATTACCCATCTGTAGTTGAGACAACAGATCATCAATTCTCATTTTATTTCTCATGTTCAATAGAGACAGGGACCCGATTGCAGGCCCATAGTATTGTGCCTCCTTCTTAGTAGTTGTCCATGCTTTTTCCCATGACCTTGGATCATCCTCAATTTTTACCTCATCTCCATCAGCTTCTCAAGAACTAGTAGAGTCCTAGCATCCCATTCAGAATCAATGGATCTAAATAATGTGCATTTCATCCCTTCATTCTGTGGTCACCGATTGTTCGTACTATTAGCCATTTTACAACACTAACATTAAAAGTAGAAGAAAGGTTTATTACAATAAATAAAAGAATTTATCGTTTACCAGTAGCATGCATACCGGCTCCTAGGGTTGGCGCCTGTTGACACTCATTTATGACAGCCCTAAGGCACTTGTTACATGAAGGTTTCATCACTAATTTGGAACTAATTTGCCACTAGGCACCCTTATGATGTAATAAGTTCGTGTTTGCATGTGTTTTTGGAAGAATATTGTTTATACAGGAAATCAAGAATCATATGAGCGTATCTGGACTAAGTTTGGGGCATACAATGCAAGAGAATCATGAAGCCCTGATTGCATACAAGTACAAGACAAATATGCTTCCAAAGGTGGCAAGGACCAAGATGCAATTGCAAGATATTGCCGAGGATCGAGATAAAAGACAAGAGTTGATGGGACAAGTACCCGTATCTTGATCGCGGGGATAATGACGTCTAAAGCCCACATGCAAAGGAGCAGAAGGTTCAAGGGCTGAGGGAAGCCACCACACGAAAGATGGGACCGAACCGGGCTAGGATGGGCCTAGGCTGGTTGGCATGGGTCGGTCGGCCCACCCCATTCTGGGGTCGGTTCGCCCCCCTTTCTTGTGTGCGAAGCTTGGACGAAACCCTATCTGCACCCCTACCGCCATTCGCCAGAGACACCTGTAAAAGCCCCCGAGGTCGACCACATCAAGGCATTCAATTTTCGGAGATCAAACAAAGAAGGAGAGCCACATAGAGGAGAGGGGAGCAACACCCGGAAGCCCTAGCAAGGTCCCTTTGGTGCCGCCACAAGATCAAGAACAAGAAGAAGATTAGATCTACAAGGGAGGAAGCAAGACGAAGAACAAGAGGAGGAGAAACACCCCTAGGCGTCCCGGTGTAGGGATTCCTCTCCCCCCCCCCATCATCTTCCTCGAGGGTCTACATCTACTTCGGAGGATTCTACACCATGTTCAACACTAGAATGTGTAACATTATGGGGTAAAGTCCTTGTTTGTCCTTGGGGTTGAAGGGGGATCTTTAGTTGTAACCACCGAACCTATGTTTTGGATCTATTTGCTATCATATTCATGTTGATGTTGCTTTAATCTTAATGGCCGGTTGGCTTGCTTTGGGAATGCATCGCTCATGGCTTCACATATCGTGTTCCTTTTGTTCTTTATTTGATTACCGTCGTGTAGTGACAGTACGCGGGATGGAAAGTATATTCAACTTGGTTCACACACTTAGTCTTGCATACCTAGAACACATCTGTTGATCGATCACGGATTACCCTCGTGTAGTGACTAGTACACGAGAGGGAAAGGGTTGGACTCGGTGCACCTTTACATTTGATAGATTAGATCAGTTTGTTCTTGCTAGGTGGTTACATCTCTAAGTGATCCTAGATCCCTTGGACAAGCATTCTACATATCTTGTGATCTCCATACCATTGCTCTCTATGTTGATCTCTTTATTAATCTAGATTATATTATATTAGTTCTTTACTTATACATAATATCACTTGATAAAGAGATTTAAACCAACAAGATTAGTGCTTAGTTGAGCGTAGCAATCCACTTGTTCCACTGATTGATTAACCTTGGGAGATACTCTAAGAAAAAGCTACAACCGACCTGTGCGCTTGCGGTTCGTAAATTGGCGCGTTATCTACTGTCAACAGCACCCACACAATCATACCTAGCTCAGATGAACAACCAACATCATTGATAACATCATGATCAGGTATTGGTGATCCATTGCCATCAAATTCTATTCCAAACACCAAAGGGTGCTAATTAAATACATGAATCTACCAACTTCTAACACCAGCTGGAATGCAGATCTAAGGGTACAACGATATCAAAATGCAGGCTAGAGGCAAGACAAAATAGGGGACTGACCTGATCGGAACGAGTCCTGGTCCTCCATCGGCCGCTAGGCCCACTAGGATTCGCCATTCCAATCACGTGCGGTTGCAAATCTGTGCATTAGTCTTTGCCACAACCAACATGACTATGGTGCCGGTGAGTTTCTTGCAATAGCGTATGATGTGTCAAGAAATGAGAAATATACCGTATCACATGCTTGGGTCTTCTACTAGCATGTGGACCATAGTACTAGATTAGCTCTTTCATTTTGGACCACCTATAATGTATTTGCTACTTAGAAAGGTCCTTTTCGCAAAACATATATAGACAAGACCTTTGCCAAACTTTCCCTTTCTCAATCTATTACAATTTCTCTGTTGTTCTCCCTCTACCTTCTTCTTTGGCTATCCACTCAATCTCTTGTCAATTAATCATGGTTCGTTCTTGGGAAAAATCTTATGTCAGTTCTTGTTGTCAGCTATTGACGGCTGCTAAGTACCACTTTTATGCTGTCAACTCCTGCATAAAAATGAATGGAAAGTGATCATCAACACTAGAATAGGGCTTTATACTAACAAGTTCCACAAGTGTTGGTGTTTCTAGCTTTTGTTGCAGGATGCACCGGAATACGTGATAAATGATACAATTGAGAGCAAGTGATCCAATGACTTATATAGGACATCATCCATAACAACTTCAAATGCCAATTTGGACTACACCATTGCGACGGGCTCATCGAGATGATCGAAATGGATGTATCATATGTCTACTTCTGAGTCCGGATGAAAGAGATATGCATAAGACAAGATCACCATCTTGATATGTGGGCCCGGTGGGACCCACACCAGACCACGTGGCGACGTGTTGCCATGTTGGATGCCATGTGTCCATGACACATCACCAATCCAAGGAAACACACCTTGACCAATCGAGGTCGATGCAGCGGATTCAAGGGCCCACAACCACGAGATAAATGGCTAAAAATACTGCATGCACCCCCTAGTTGATTAGATCAAAGCTAGGGAGAGAGTGAGAGGGATGTACCTCTATGGATGCTCGTTCTTCAATTAGAGTAAAGTGAGTATTTCTGCATTTTCTATTTAGACCAAAGTGCAAGTGATATGTTCTTGTGTTCTTCACCTATTCATCATTTAGAGGAACGTGTTCTTCACGAACACGCCCCCTCGATCTAGTTGATTAGGTGCACAAGTTTGTATCCTGTTTGTATGACTAGTCTTTTAGAATAAAGTGGATGTGCTTGCATGCTCTAATTAGAATAAAGTGTGTTCGTGATTCCTTTCTAATAGTTTATGCTAGGTTACATGAGTAGACTTTTTCCTCTGCTAGTGTGTAGATCACGGGCTTATGCGTTCGCTTGCAAGTGTCGCTATATGTTGGAAGCACAAGACGGGTCAGTACTCTCTTGTATGCCTTTAGTATAAGCTAGTAGTACCTATAGTGAGTGAGATCAGTTCTCTTCCGTGGTCGTAGTTTTATAAGTACAGTCTTGGTAGTCCGTTGTCTCTGGCGGTAACCACTGGCGTGAGCGTTGTGTCACGCTACCGGTTATCATTCGCTTCGGCTTATCCCAAGGTTAGGTAGAGGCAGTCGGTGGTGGTGACGGCCCGTGCGGCCCTCGTTGATCCTCCGCTGGATATAGTCGAGCTCAGTTCCACATAGATCCGCGTCTTGGGAGTCGCTGTTAAGTCAGGGCTATCGGTACCCTATGCCAAGTTCTATCTGGAGATCGACCTTTAATCTCATCTATAGAGCTATCTTTAGGAATCCTCTCTATCCTTGCCTTTTATCCGGTGTGTCCTTGAGGACTAGTACGAAGTTAGTGCACACTGTTCCCTTGGATTCGATACCCTTGGAATACTAGGTGAAAGCTACTACAAGATCCGTCAGCGCTTGCGGATTTATTTCGTGGTGCTAAAATACCCAACAAGCTTTCTCTGCACATTGCGGGAATGGTTCGTACCTATCTTATCTTTTGTTTTCTTTGTTTCTACCTTTACCCCGTTACCCATGGAGAGGCCATCCTTTCACGACCTCTCCACCTCAACTTACGAGTTCAATGATCCATCAACGTCTTCATCCAACGATGACCTCAACCCCGACCTTATAACCATGGTTCGGAATCAACCCTTCTCTGGAGCTATTACTGAGGATCCCCATGATCATTTGATAGAGTTTGAGAGGTTGTGTTCATCCACAGCTCCCCGGGAATGATACAGAAATCTTGAGGCTCAATTTGTTTCCTCTCTCTCACACAAAGAGGGCGGAGCAATGGTACACTCGCGCCATAGGGCGTGTGAACGATCAGGAAAAACTCCGAATTGACTTCTATGTTTCTTTCAACCTTGCAAGACATAGAGCATTCCTTCCGAGTGACATCTGCAACTTTAAGCCATTAGGGGAGGAGACCATAGGTGCAGCTTGGGCTAGGTTCTTACACCTGTTGAAGTCTAGCCCAAACATGTCTATACCCGATCGTGTATACTTGTGTACTTTTTACTTAAGTTTAGACATGGACATTGCCCTATATCTCGACAAAGATTTGGAAGTGTGTTCGAGACATAACTTCAAAGGAAGGAAGGGAGATCCTTGACCTCCTCTTAGAAAACTCTTCCTTTCTTGCCGACCATAACGAACCCTGCCAAGAATCAGAGTCGATCCATGAGAGTCTCTCAACAGAACCCGAGCCTTTGACTTCCACATCCCAAGATTCTGCTGAGCTCTCTCCCAAACCAGAACAATGGAGGAAGAAGAAATTCAACCTCCAAAGTTCCTTCATCAATTCGAGGATGACCCTTCTGAAAATATCAAGAACACCTCGAATTTCTTAGATGACCCAATAGGGAAGGAGCCCTCTTCTATCCAAATCCAGCCAGCTAGAAATCTTTTGAACCTTCCCTAGACCTCACGGTGCCTCCTTTGCCTCCTGATCCTCAAATGAGACATCTATCATGGAGGCCATGGAGAAGAAGTGGTTGAATGGAGTGGGACACTTTTCCAAGCACTTTGGATTAGTTCACCCTCGATCATTTCTTGTTCCATAAAAGGGATTATCGTAGAAGCCCATCTTAACCCCACTATGGAGGTTAATGTCATGCCATGGCACCTAGCGTACACTCTTTTGGGAATGTTACGCTAAGACCATTCGATAAGCTCCTCAAGAGTTGTCCCTCTGGACGCATTCTTGAGTGTCGAGAGGTTGCATGTCTTGTGTTGTAGACAAGATCAAGGTTAATCTAGATTTCTACATCTTTGATATCCTCGATCTTGATCTCCTCCTAGGCTCCCCTGCAGAAAAACTTCTCGATACATCTCGAGAGAGCCTAGATGAAAAGCTCAGGGAAGCCGCTTCTGCCACCGCTCCCTTGTTTTCGGAAAATTTTATGCAGAAGCCTCTTCCCAAGCAAAACCCACTCAAGGAAATGATGCATGTACCTCCGTTTGCGTCGTCCGAGCCCATTCTCATTGAGGTTGTAGAATTTTCTACTCCTCAAGAGTATGACTCAGAAGACCCTCTTCACCGTTGTGAAGACGAACGATCATCATCACCCTCGACCGAGTTTGAGCCTCTTCCCACTGGCCCATACTATGTTGCTCTCGACCTTGATCGAGAATCAACATCGAGCTTCCATGATGTATCTCTTGAGATGGAGAAATCATGGGCCATGGAAATCTATGAGGCACCGACTCTGGGGTCCAAAGGAAAGGATTCCATTGACAAGCATGGTGGCTTCATTCGTGACATACCACGTGAACCATGCTTGTATCATGCTTCTCCAGAGTCAGCCATGCTTAGTGCACGGAGCATGCACGAGGGCTACAACCACCTTATGGTCCTTTCCTATAAAAAGTTTAGAAGGTTAGTTGTAGATGCATATGTTTACCATAAACATGGTAGATTTTGTGTATGCACTGTGGCACTAACCTTGCAGCTGAAGCTTCCATGATACATTAAAAATTGGTGGTGAGGCGGGAATGACATCACCAATGATAGTTGCAAGAGGAAGTTCCCATGGTCGAGCTTATGACCGTAAACAAAGCACTACCAGGAGATAGCCTGGATTAGGTTTGTTTTATTTCCCTATTCAAATAAAAAGCAAGAGCATATTTTTAGTATAGGTTGTCCTTTGGGTATTTTTGGTCCTAACCCTTTCAGGTGAAGATTATAAGGAACGACGGACATGTAGCACCTAAGAACATGTGAGCTGCATCACCTCAACACTTTGGTAAGTTTTTGGTGAGGGAACATTACAAAAGGAAGCTTAATCTCCACACACTTGAGTTTTGTTGCCTAGCAATGCAAACTTCAAGTGTGGGGGAGGTATGTGAGCATCCCGAGTAAGGTTCTTTTCATCCAAATCTTATCTTGGTTTGGAGATGATATTGGCTCTTGCATCTTGCCCAACTAGCTAGGTACGTCCTGCTTTTGACTTTAAACAAAGCCCTTCCGGGAGGTTGTCCGATGTTCACCATCTTATGCTTATGTTTATATCCCTTTGAAAATAGCTTGATCATGCTTTTATGCTTCCTTTATCCATGTTTGTAATGCTATGGTTTGAGTGCATGTTTAGCTACGTGCATTCATAGGTTGTTTTAAATTAAGCATGGTGCTTAGGTTGAAACGGTCTTCTTCAATCAAACAAGACATGGTGTCAAGTTTGATTGATGAACCTTATAGTTAATGCTTTCATGGATATTGGTTGTATGTGCGGACTAACCCTTACAGGAATTTTCGAAATCCAAATGGGGTAAGTCATCGAGCTTGCTTCAAATGGGAAGGTAAGCCAAGACATGTCGGCCTTGTTTGAGCTAGGTCTCATGGTGAATTTATAAAAAAAATAAAAAAAAATTGAATTCGAATAAAGACTCACTGGTTCTCGAACCACGAGTCCCTCTTTTGTTTTTCTTTTGTTTGAAGACAGACACCGGTACATGAACAAGTGTGGGGAGATCTCCCAAGCTTATCATTGACATACACACTTGAGATCTCCTACACAGGCGTTGCACAACATCGACCGCATTTTCATGACAAGGGACAAGGTAAACTAGAGTGATCAGGCTGCCCCATGGGTTAGCTGAATCACCACTGGTCTCCCTTGTTTCTTATATTCTTCAGGAGTGATGGTATGTGCACCCTTTATCTCACTCTCCCTGATTCATGAGTTTGAATGAGTTTCAATTCCTATCTGCTAAATCAACTCATGGAATCATGCTCTACTTGCTCTACATGTTTCCTGTGGTTGGCTTGCATATGTTTTATTCCATACTTATTATTTTGATGCTTGTGAACAAATATCATTAGGGAACTCATGCTCATCTAAGTAGTTGGCGTTTGAGATATGGTTTGATGATATGATCTTCTCTCTGAATGTTTGAGTGCTTGGGAATTTTATTTGAAAATTTGAAAACCCTTTGCAAAGCTCCTCTTTGATATGCCAAAGTCCTACCAAAGCCATATGATGAGTTATCTTGAAAACCTTAGACTCATATGCTTCTTGTTATTGCATTGAGCTTTGTCAAATTGTTGTGACCCTTGTGAGAATTCTTTTCATGCTTTCATGATCAAGATCCATGTGCACTCCATATCCCCTTGCTATGCTTCTACACTGGAAGTTAGCATTGTATCATCTATCCATTCTACAAAAATAAAGCTTCATATGTGGTGTGACCTCTCTCTCCAAAAGTATTCTTGAAAAAAAAGAGATGGGCTATGCAAAAAAAACCATGCTCAAGGCATGAAGAAAAAAAAAGAAGAAAAAAAGAGAGAGAGATAGCCCATGTCCAAGAAAGAAGAAAAAGGAGAGAGATGGAATCATGCGAAATGGAGTTCCAAAAAATTTGATGGTAATAACTAGCACCCATTCCGGGCCTAGTGTCTACCTTACCATCACCACAACATTCATCATATATATGGTAATATCTAGCACCCATTACGGGCCTAGTATCCACCTTACCATATCCATCACATCCATACATGTGCACATCTTGATCCGATTGTATGACTTGATTTTCTCCTTAGATCCAGTTTTTGACTTTGCAATAGATGTGATGCAAATATGCTTTATCTTTTATCCTACCCTGAGCTCCACATATAGCCATCATTAGAAGTAGGATGAAAGAAAGGCAAACCTAATGCCTTGGTGAGGACATATACACATTGAGCGATCTGAGAGAATCAAATGAGGAGCTAAGCAAGATTTGTTTTGAAAACTTATTGCAAAACCCCAAGTTACTTGACATGATGAGCAGAAGTGATTTGATTCACGACCGTTCCATTCCTCAACTACCCAAGATGGCATGATAGACACTCCACAAAGTTCACAAGTGCAAGGTATGGTTTGGAATATCTCTTATGCTTGCTTCATACCTTTGGATATCATGTCTCACCTTGATCCTTTCTCCTTCACTCGAGGACGAGCAAAGGTCAAGTGTGGGGGTGTTGTTGACAGCTGCTAAGTACCACTTTTATGCCGTCAACTCCTGCATAAAAATGAATGGAAAGTGATCATAAACACTAGAATAGGGCTTTATACTGACAAGTTCCACAAGTGTTGGTGTTTCTAGCTTTTGTTGCAGGATGCACCGGAATACGTGATAAATGATACAATTGAGAGCAAGTGATCCAATGGCTTATATAGGACATCATCCATAACAACTTCAAATGCCAATTTGGACTGCACCATTGTGACGGGCTCGTCGAGACGATCGAAATGGATATATCATATGTCTACTTCTGTGTCCGGATGAAAGAGATATGCACAAGACAAGATCACCATCTTGATATGTGGGCGGTGGGACCCACACGAACCACGTGGCGACGTGTTGCCACGTTGGATGCCATGTGTCCATGACACATCACCAATCAAGGAAACACACCTTGACCAATCAAGAGCGATGCAGATTCAAGGGCCCACAACCATGAGATAAATGGCTAAAAATCTGCATGCACCCCATACCCATCTTGGGACCCACACAGCGGTCACACGGGCGAAGAGGCGGTGCGAGGAGCTACACGGGGTCGGCCAGGCCCCAGGTCGGACGACCCCACTTTGTCGCCCCTCGTGTCGCCCTTCCACGTGTCGTCTTGTCGTGACGAACCAAATGCGGTGCCAGGTGCTTGCCCGAATATTCCTTCGGGATCCTGCAGCTCCTTCTCATGGAAGATACACCAACTTGGCCCCCACTCCTCTTCGCCACGTGTCACCACCCTATTGGTGGCGCCCATGGCAGCCAAGGGGGCTCCTCCTACTCTCCTTGGCCTATAAATAGAAGGGGAGGGGGCTAGAATGGAGACACAACTCCTCTCCTCCTCTCTCATTTTCTCTCTTGAGAGAGGCTCTCTCTCCTCCTTCTAGAGTGTAAGTGTGGAGTAGTTGATTAGATCAAAGCTAGGGAGAGAGTGAGAGGGATGTACCTCTATGGATGCTCGTTCTTCAATTAGAGTAAAGTGAGTATTTCTGCATTTTCTATTTAGATCAAAGTGCAAGTGATATGTTCTTGTGTTCTTCACCTGTTCATCATTTAGAGGCACGTGTTCTTCACGAACACGCCCCCTTGATCTAGTTGATTAGGTGCACAAGTTTGTATCCTGTTTGTATGACTAGTCTTTTAGAATAAAGTGGATGTTCTTGCATGCTCTAATTAGAATTAAGTGTGTTCGTGATTTCTTTCTAATAGTTTATGCTAGGTTACATGAGTAGACTTTTTCCTCTGCTAGTGTGTAGATCCTGGGTTTATGCATTCGACTGCTGCAAGTTGTTCGTATACGTTGGAAGCACAGTATGGGGTCGAGTACTCTCTTGTATGCCTTTAGTATAAGCTAGTAGTACCTATAGTGAGTGAGATCAGTTCTCTTCCGTGGTCGTAGTTCTATAAGTACAGAGTGCCGTAGTCCGCTGGCTACGGCACTAACCACGCGTGAGCGTTGTGTCACGCTCTTGGTTATCATTCGTTGGCTTATCCCAAGGTTAGGTAGAGGCGGTCGGTGGTGGTGTGGCCTGTCGGCCCTCGTTGATCCTCTGGGATATAGTCGGAGCTGTTCACATAGATCCACGTGCGAGTTGCTCTGTTAAGTCGGGGCTATCTGCCTATGCCAAGTTCTATCTCGGAGATCGACCTTTAATCTCATCTATAGATCTTTAGGAATCCTCTCTATCCTTGCCTTTTATCCGGGTGTGTCCTTAGGTGACTAGTACGGGTTAGTGCACACTGCTGTTCCTTGGATTCGATACCCTTGGAATACTCTGAGGTGAAAGCTACAACGATATCCGTGCGCTTGCGGATTTATTTCGTGTGGTACTAAAATACCCAACATCAGCATCACCAATAAGATCAGTGATTTGGCTATGAGAAACATGGATGTTGCCTAGCTATGAGTAGTTTAGATTTTTCATTTTGTACGAACTGTAACACATTTGTAAATATTGTACCAATATCTACTTCCGCAATGATGCAACGCATATGAATTTAAAATTGTGAATATCACTACAAGGAAAATGCCGACTAGTGACGCAAAAAAGAGTGTTTCTCGTCATAAACCACGATTTATGACGCCGGTTGTTATGAAAACCCTCCGTCATTAATCAAGTATCACAAACCACAATTAATGATGAGACCTTATTTCGCAGCGTCACGAATTTAATGACGTGTGCAAATCATCATTACAAAACGTTATAACTTCGTTCCTGCAGCTTTGCCATGCTGGACATAATCAGACGTGGCATCCGATGTGGCAATCAGAAGCAATTTCAAACAAAGAAGGTGTTAAGTTTGTTACCTTGGAGCAGCTCTGAACAGGAGCGACTACAGATGTTGACCCTTTGGCCCGCTGAAATAAGTACAAGAACAAGAGGTAAGGGTTGAGATCATTCGCAATCGAAAGCAATTTCAAACAAAGAAGGTGGTAAGTTTGTTACCTTGGAGCAGGTCTGAACAGGAGTGACTACAGATGTTGGCCCTTTGGCCCGATGAAACAAGTACAAGAACAAGAGGTAAGGGTTGAGATCATTCGCAATCAGAAACAAAGAAGGTGTCAAGTTTGTTACCTTGGAGCAGGTCTGAATAGGAGTGACTATAGATGTTGACCCTTTGGCCCGCTGAAACAAGTACAAGAGGTAAGGGTTGAGATCATTCGCAATCGGAAGCAATTTCATCTATTAAGTTCAATGCGGTACATGAACGATCACACCCAATCCATAATCACCCAAGCACGAAAAAATATGGAAAGCCAAATAGCATGGGTAAGGAATCTAATAATTTCATCTTTTAATTCCTACAAACCACAAATAAGTTGACATGGAACAATTTCTTGTAATAGGGAACAACAGATCCACAATCACGCAAGGATGCAACAATAATATTCAAAGCCAAAGAGCGAGCATGGGGAAGCAGTCTAATAATTTCATCTACAAATTTTTACAAACCTCAAATAAAATGACTTTGAACAAACTCTTGCAATAGGGTACAGTAGATCCACAATCACCCAAACATGAAAGAATAATATAGAATGCCAAAGAGCATGGGGAAGCAATCTAATTGAAACGATCAATACATGGAGGAGACCACAGACCTGACAAATAGGAAGGGAAGGAGGTGCCGAATGCCGTCTCGATTTAGCAGCCTGAACTTGCACCTTGAACATGATGTTCTTCGTAATTGTTGCAGATCTACGGCCGCCAGGGTGAGCCTCGGGGAAGCCGACAGAGCAATGGGTTTGAACCATCTTGCAGCTTCAAGGATGTTGCCGAGGAAGGCTGCCGCTCGAAGCAGAGGAAGCCGACCGCTCATAGCAGAGGAAGGCGTCGTCAGCAGTGAGGTCGCCCTTGCTGCTTCCGCCGCAGATCTACTAGGTATCTTCGACGGTAGAGGAGAAGATCCCCTGATTTTGGAAAATTACCAGGAGGGAATTGGGAGGCCTGGCTATGTGGTTTCCCTCTTTGTTTTATATATAATGGGGAGCGGGGAATTTGAGGACCAGGTGTGTCCGAGGACCAGTGGAGGTTCGCTCCTTAGTGATGAGTGATTGACAAGCGTTGTGTGGTGATGCTTGGCTAAGTGTGCAGTATGCAGGTTGCGGCTTGACTCGTGTTGGTGCGGTGAAGAACAAGCACGAAAGGCCTTAGCCGTGGTGGCCTCCGGGTGATGGAGTGGCAAGTAGGCTTGGTTCGATGGACCCGGTGGCCGATGGGGTCAAGTCGAGCCGTGCGGTGCAAGGCGGCGGTGAAGTCGTGAACATGGGCGGTGCAAGGTAGCGGATGGAGCCGAAGCTTGCATGCAGGTTTGTTGGTTTACCCACAAAACCATCGGTGGACGGTTTCTTGGTTTGGGCCTCAAAACCAAGCCCGAGGCCCGAGGTGATGGAGAGCGGAGATCCAGGAGCTTCGAGAAGCTTGAGGCGGAGGCATCGTGGGGTTTGCGTCGAGGTGAAGCGGCCGTGGTGGAAGCGTGTCCGTCCGATGAAGACTTGACCAAAATGCCCACGAGGGGTTGTATCTTCATTTCAAGCGGTAGGGGTAGCGTGGTCATTTACCTCCCTCAGATGGACTACGTATAAATAGCGGAGGTGGATGGCATCTCTCTCTTGGACTCTAGGTCTTTCTCCCGGTAGATTTCTTTGAGCTGCTTCTTTTCCTCTGGATTCCTTAGGCTAGACTCTTGTGCAGACTCGACCTCTGGATGTATGGAAGCATTCGTCAGTGATCTCCTAGTCCTCTGTGATTTTTATGTCATTTTCGGGGCTATTTTGGGGAGTTTCGTTCTTAGCTTGATTCGATTTGAGGCGTTTCTTCTCGGATTTCTTTGAGGGATCATGGGTGGATGCCTTGCGCATCTTTGTGTGTGATCTTGACCCCTCAAACGTCGTGGAGAGCCTTCGATTCGTGTGTTTTTGCTTGGTGCCCGAGTTCATGGTAGTGGTTCGTGTGATCCGCGAATCTTGGTGTTTTAGTGGCTTAGGAGTCGAGATTTTTGGGGCATAGCTTCCTCTTGTGTTACTTATCATCTACTTAAATCTTGTCTCAAACTTTTGGCGTTGGGAGATCCGGTGATGGATTTGGAGAGTTGACCTTGCGGGTGGTGTTTCGCTCACGCGTGTCGCGGATGGTCCGCTCGAGGGTCGCGGACGGTCCGCGAGGAGCGTGTTCGTTAGAGTTCATCGTGTGTTCTTCGTGCTCGTGTTTCGATCTGTTTCGGCCTTAGGGTTTTGTTGCGCGGGGTTTGGCGACGACACATGAGTGCTTCACTGAGCGGTCCGCGCCGAGATTTTGTCTAGGGTGCTTGAGGTTTGTCCGGGTTTTCACAGGTTGGCGGACGATCGCCTAGGCCTCACGCAGACGGTCCGCGACACGGTGGACGATCGCGTGGCCTCTTCAAACAGTCCAATTTGCTTGCAGCTGTGGTTGTTGTTCATTTGGACGGATGGCCGTGCATCGGACAAACCGTACATTAGCGGACGATCGCCGGTACCGACGATCCGCTACCGGTCGCTTTTAAATTGACCAAGTGCTTTGATTCTTGTCCAAGCTTCCGCTCTTTGCTCCTAGGCTTGTTGGTTGATCTTCTAGGCTTGTGTGTGCCTTGTTTGGAGCTTCCTTTGTGTGCGTGAGAATTTGGAGTGGTAATCGGGGTATAGGCCGAGTTCGACCTTTGGGAAGAATTTTTATTGGCTCCCATTCACTCCCCCCCTCTCTGGTCGCCCGATTCGGTCCTTCAATTGGTATCAGAGCCGGTTACGGATCTTCTTAATTCTAACCTCTAAGATCCAAAGATGGGCGATTATGGCAAGTGGTGGGTCCTCCGCACTTTGATGGCAAGAATTACTCGATGTGGGAGAGGCGCATGGGCGCATTTTGCGAGGAAGGAACTCGATCCGGAGGTCACTCGTAATCCTCATTATGTCATCCCAGACAGTTTTCTGCTTCCAGGATCGCGGGACATGTTTGAGGCCAACAATAAGGCCGTTGATTACTTGTTCCGTGCTCTTTGTGCGTCGGAGTTTGATCGAGTGTACGGAGAGGATGTGGCCGGAAAGATTTGGCTCAAGTTGAAGAATGCTCATGTTGGCAATGCTCAAGTGCAAGCCCAAATGTTTTCCACTTACGGGAGAGAGTACGAGAACTTCACTCATCTCCCTGGTGAGTCGACCGATGCTATGTTTCAGCGCTTCACTTGCATACTCAACAACATTAGGGCCAATGTGAGTGTTGCTCCCATACACGGATCATGATCAAGCTATCAAGCTTTTGCATGCCCCGGATAGGTCCGTGTGGAGTGCCAAGGTCGAGGCCATTGAGGAGTCGAGCGCGTATGACACACTATCGCTGGATGAACTGTTCTCCAAGCTCAGGTCTTGAGGTTGATCGTGGCTTGAGCCAGGCGAGAGCCCAACCGATCCTCATAGTTTGGCTCTTGTCTCGTGATCGAGGACTAACGCTAACTCGCTGGCTTTTCTTTGTCTTGTCTTGTGTCCTTGCCGGATGAGGACTTTGAGGTCTTGGCGAGGATGATCTTGCCTTGTTGAGCAAGAGGTTTGGGCGGACGTACGAGAACCGCAAGAATGCAAGGCGGAGCTCGGGGATGTGCTATCGGTGCGGGAAGCACGGGCACTTCATCGCCGAATGCCACAAGCCATGGAGATCAAGAGCGACTACAAGGGCAAGCCCAAGCACGACTACAACAAGCACCGCTCCCGGGACGACTACAAGGACAAGCACAAGGACAAGAGCGAGAGAAGGCACAAGAAGAGTGGCGGCCACAAGAAGAAGACCGCTCGAGCAATGGTGGCCGGAGCAAGCGACATCGACTCGACATCAAGGGATGCTTCTTCCGATTCGAGCAGCGAGGAAGAGCAAGAGAAGCGCAAGGACAAGCGGCACACGGGCAAGAACTTCACCGGCCTCGACCGTCGCACACAAGGAGGCTTTTACGGCATGGCGCACTCCAAGAAGGGTGGGAAGCATAGCTCGGATTCGAACTCCGACTCTGATGAAGAGGTACGACAAGATCCCAACTTCTTGCTAGAGGAGAATGCTAGGCTCAATGAGTTGCTTGATAACCGTGATGATGTGCTTAGAAAGACCAACAAGGAGAAGAGGGAATTTAGGTCTTTATTGGGTGATGCTAAGGACAAGGTAGCTGAACTTGAATCCTTGCTTGTGGATGCTAGAAATGAGATAGCTGCTTTGAAATCTGCTCCTGTGGTGTCTGATGAGATTGATTGTGGTGATTGCTCAGTTTTCTTGCTTGTTTGCTCTCAAGGAGAAGCATGCCTCTACTTTGAGGAACTAGATGTGGTTAGGATTGAGTGTGATGAATTGAAGTCTAGACCAGCTTTATTAGGAGCTTGTACTTCATGTCCTATTTTGCATGCTAGGCTAGATGAATCTCACACTAGGATTGTTTCTCTTGAGGCGGCATTGAAAGATCCTCTTCCTACATCATGTTCAACTTTGTGAAATGCATGCTTTGAAGAACATGGAACTTGCACATTATGTTGATCGTCTGCGGGATGAAAATGATGAGCTTAGGAAATTGATGAGTTGGTTATGCGGGCATGAGCCACAATTGAGTTTGATGTTGGCTCGGTTCAAAGAGGTTTGATGGTCGGCGTTGAGGGGTGACAAGAGTGGTGAGAAGAGTTGTGAGGGAGAAGAAAGTTGGAGAGATCCCTACACCACCACACACCATACCCATGAACAAATATGCACCCAAGCCAAACCACTTGAGAAACAAGCTCGATACAACTCCGGACCCACCGGTGTACCCCAGAAAGCAGAGAATCAAGTTTGTGAGCAACCGGTAATGTCTTTGAGGGGAAGTCGGAGAGAAAGGTGTTGAGAAGCCCACAGAAGCCACCGCCTAAGCCGGTCGATCCGCTTCCATTGTGAGTATTGTGGGAGGGATGGGCATAAGGATGAGTTACTTTCGGAGGAAGAGGGATGAGCGGTTTGCTAGGAGATGGCAAACAAGGACAGGTACCACCTTGCACGTGGTGTGCCTGAGCCTCGTAGAGGGCCTCTACCTAGGGGTGAGATGTATGTGCGTACAGTTCCCACTCGTGGAGGTGGAGGTGGAGGTGTGTTCCCTCGAGACATGCATGTTGGGTTTGGGCGTGGTGAGTTGGCTCGGCGTGCTCCTTCTCGTGACCGTTATGAGTTTGGGAGGCACGATCGGAGCTTTGGGTCTCAGATGGACTACGAGCCACGTTTTCCCTCTCGTGGCAGCGTACTCCTCTCTAGTGAGACGTGACAGTCCTTTGGTGGTAGGTGTGAGAGGCTCCACCTAGAGGTTTTGGGAGGATGGATTTTGCTAACCCTTCTTTTGAGCAAATGGCTCGGACCTGGTTTGACTCTTTTGGTACTAACCCCGGTGTTGAGTCGCTTAATTCTCGTCCTCGTTTTTGATTGCGGTGGGAGGCTTGGAGAACTTTTGGTTGATCGACTCGGTTGCTCACGACACATGATCGGAGATCGTGGGTGGTTCTCGACCTCACCCCTGAGTACGAGGGAGTACATCACTTTCGGGGACAATGGGAGAAGACGAGTGCTTCTAAGGTATGGTGAAGGTGAGTAGCAAGGTGACCTTAAGAAGTGTGGACCTGGTCAAGTCACTTGGTTTTAACTGTTGTCGATATCTCAATTACTTGACGAAGGTTTTGAGGTTCGTTTAAGTCGGTGCTTCGTGTGCTTGATTCTCGAGATGATCTTGTCATACGATCGTCCCCAGGGTCGATCTTCGTGCTGATTTTTCCCACTGCTGGTCCTCCTCGATGCTTTGTTGCTGGCGTTTGGTGAGCTTTGGAAAATGGCATAGGAGGTTGGGACACTTGAGCTTTGAGTTGCTTTCCCGCTTGAGTGGTCTTGATCTTGTCAGGATTGCCTAAGTTGAAATTCGAGAAGGATTTGGTTTGTGCTTCTTGTCGGCATGGAAAGATGGTTGCCGCTTCTCACACTCTCGACTTCATGACCGAGCGACCTTGTGAGTTGTTGCACATGAGTTTGGTTGGGCCATCGTGTTCGCTCTGGTGGGAAGTGGTATGTTCTTGTGGTTGTTGATGATTTTTGAGGTACTCTTGGGTTTTCTTTTGGAGGATAAGAGCGAGACATTTGGCTTTGTTCGGGACTTGATCTTGAGGTTGAAGAATGAGAGACATGGTGATGCCATTCGAGCTATCTGTGATGACAATGGCACGGAATTTAAGAACTCTCATTTGATGCCTTTTGTAGTGATCGTGGTCTTGATCATCGGTACTCTTCTCCATACGCCGCTTGCGAATGGCGTAGTGGAGAGGAAGAACCCACCCTTTGTGAGATGGCGGGACGATGCTCGATGAGCATATGACTCTTAAGGCGTTTGGGCCGAGGCGGTCAATACCGCTTGTTATGTCTCAAATCGCGTCTTCCTTCGTGCCTTTAAGAAGAGGACCTCTTATGAGCCTGATGCATGGTGACAACCCAAGGTGAGTCACTTTAGAGCTTTTGGTTGCAAGTGTTTCATTACGAAGAAGGGCAAGTTGGATAAGTTTGAGTCTAGATGTTCGGATGGTATTTTCCTTGGTTATGCGATTCACTCTAGAGCATATCGTGTGCTCAACCTTGACACTAACGAATCATGGAGACTTGCGAGGTTACCTTGACGAGACATAGCCATGTAGCTCTTACGCTTTTGAGTGTGCGGGTGACGAGGAGATTGGAGCGAGGATCTTTGAGGATGAGAAGGACGGAGATGGAGGACATGATGATGGTGGTGATGCTCCGGTGGCGATCGTGTCGTGCTACTTCCACTACTACGACACGATCGAGGACGGACCATCCCCTACACCCACTAGGTACTCGAGTGGAGGCTGCTGGCGAGGAGGTTGTGTCAGCGAGAGGCTCCCAGCGAGTACAAGTGGATCACCCAAGCGGACGATCATTGGTGACCTTCATGAGCGCACTACGGTCGAGGTCAAGGAATAATTCTCGTTTCGCTCACTCTACTTTTGTTGCTTCTTTCCAGCCCAAAGATATTCGACACGCTTTGTCTGAAGAGAATTGGGTGAATTCCATGCATGAGGAGTTGAAAAACTTTGAGAGAAACCAAGTCTGGGTGTTAGTCGATCCACCACCAAATTTCTGTCCCATAGGTACCAAGTGGGTGTGGAAGAACAAAGAGGGTGAGAATGGGATGGTTGTGAGAAACAAGTCGAGGTTGGTGGCAGGTTCAACGAGAAGGAGAGATAGACTATGAGGAGACATTTGCTCCTGGCGTTTGGAGGCAATTAGGATCCTTCTAGCCTTTGCCGTGGCTAAAGGGTTCAAGTTGTACCAAATGGATGTCAAGAGTGCCTTATTGAATGGGGTGATAGAG
Source organism: Cenchrus purpureus (assembly GCA_022644695.1). Classification (NCBI taxonomy): domain Eukaryota; kingdom Viridiplantae; phylum Streptophyta; class Magnoliopsida; order Poales; family Poaceae; genus Cenchrus; species Cenchrus purpureus. The sequence goes on from CP053461.1 coordinate 46,671,660, forward strand.
GAAGAAGTGTATGTGAGGCAACCCCGGGGTTTGAGAGTGAAAATACCCACACCGTGTATACAAACTCGAGAGCTCTATGGGTTGAAAGCAGGCACCTAGAGCTTGGTATGGTAGGTTGAGAGGCTTTTCTTGCAGAGTAAGGGGTTTGTGATGGGCACAGTTGATAAGAACATGTTCCTCCTTAAGCATGGGAATGACCTGTGATTGTTCGAGATATCGTGGATGACATAATCTTTGGTGGCTCTTCTCATGATCTTGTTTCAGTTGCGAGATGACATGAGCGAGAATTTGAGATGTCCATGATGGGCGAGCTGCAGTTTTCTTGGGTCTCTAGATCAAGCGGTGCAAGGGCAGGACCTTTGTACATCGGCGAAGTACACCGGGGACATGGTGAAGAAGTTTGGCATGAATGACTCCAAGGCTGACTACCCGGAGTACAACTACGGCTTTGGGCGTAGAGAGGCGAACATGGACTAGAAGAATCTGGAGCATGATCGGCTCCCTCCTCTACTTGGCGGCGATGAGGCGGACATACATTCAGTGTGTGCATTCGCTCATTTCGAGCTTCACCAGGGACTTCACATCAGCCGTCAAGTGAATTTTCGTGCCTACTTGAACACACCACGAGTTTGGTCTTTGGTACTCTGCCTCCTCGACAATCATGGCTTCATGGTGCAGTTTATGGGTGTCGATTGATTCCGCAATCCGAGTGTTGTATCGGTTCCTTGGTTCTTCTTTGGTCTCTTGGTCATCACAAGCAATCCTGTAGCCCATCCACCACCAGGAGGCTAATGTAGCTACGCTAGTTGTTGTTCCCCTTTGGATGACCTATACCATGAGTGATTTTGGAGAGGTGCTCCCGGGTTCCACTTTTTACGATGACCACTAAGCGTAGCCAAAATCCTCCTCCACTCCAAAAGCAGAAACACATAGAAGTGAGGTACCACTTCCACGAGAGACAATGTGGAAAAGGAAACATATCTTTGTCCTATGTTCCTACCCAAGACCAGCTAGTGACATTTTCACCAAACCAGCTTCACTTTCACTTTACGGGGTGAGCTTGGGGTGTGCTTTCCTTTTAGCTGGGTCTTGGAGCTTCTCATGTATATATGTGTCATATGTTCATTTTGTTGCATTGCATTCATGCATTTTACTTCTGTACAAAAACTTGGTAGGATAGCCATCTTTGGATCACTTGTGCTAGAAATGAGCTTCTCTTATATACATTGATCACTGATGTGCTATTTGTGAGACTTGTGCATGTTTGGTATGTTGTGGATGTAAATGCTATGCTCTTGATGGTTTTGTCATATATGTATGATGAGATAGCATTTTGGTTTGTGAAAATGATAATTGCTCTCTCATGAGTAGATGCTTGTCTATGCTCAATTTGTGCTTAAATGCTTATATCATGCTACGTTTGTGCTTGAGGATCATATTCTCTTTGCTTGGGGTCAAAGACCCTTTGTCATTGTAAATGTTTAGCCCTTTTGCTTGCTTGGGGAGGAGCATAAGCTTTTTTTTGCCGCAAAGGCACTTCATGTACCATGTTTAAACTTAAAAATGAAATTGGTGTGTGAAATGCTTTATGCTTGAGAAATGAGCTCCTAATCATGTTTTTATGATTTGATATTCATATCTTGGGTGCTAAACCGTAGCATGTTGTCTACCATGAGAAGTCTCATTTTAAGAAGTAGACACATGGCTCGGTTAATTTAACATGACTTGAGTAGCTTGTGGGCGTTTATAATGATCTTGTAATGAGAATTTGTGATCTTGTATAAACTTTGGATGATCTAGTGCCTTTGTGTTCAAATTGGCATAGATCGGGTCTTGCTCATGAGATTAATGTTTATTTGTGAAAATTGCTTAAAATTGCTTTTGGCCATGTCACATGCTTATATGTCTCTACCTTCTTGATGGTAATGGGCTAACTACACCATATCTACTTTGCTCGCTCTATGTCTCATATGTAGCATTTTCTTGTGCTCTGTGTATATTTGAGAAGCTTGGTAGATTGTATATATGCTTTGACATGCATTTTTCATGAAAACAAAGGAAAGAGTTTCATACACCTTGATTCATGCATTGTCAACAAGGGGGAGAATTTTGAGAGTTTTGGGGAGAGTTATGCACATTTGGGGAGATTTTCATGCATTGGGAGTTTTTGTGGAAAATTGGTATGCATTTGTGAGATGTTGCATGTGAGGAGAAAAAATTTGAGAAGAAGAGGTTGCATTTGCTCAGGGGGAGTTTGCATATGTGCCGGGGGAGCTCCTTTGGTTTGCCTGAGTTTTGTGCTTTGTGGTGTGCTCCTTGTGAGTTTTGTTTTGTCTCATTTGTGTCGCTTGCCTGTCTTAGGGTGCGAGACTTGGTTTGGCGAGTGATAATTTTCTTGTTCTTTGGCTTTGGATCACTTGCTTGGAGGTTTGTTTGTTTTCTTTTCTTTTTTCTCGATGGTTATTTATGGGTGTTGTCAATGCACTCATCAAGGGGAGATTGAGGACCGGTGTGTCAGAGGACCAATGGAGGTCGCTCCTTAGTGATGAGTGATTGACAAACGTGGATGCTTGGCTAAGTGTGCAGTGTTGCGGGCTTGAGGTGAAGCGGTGAAGGCGCGAAGGCCTTAGCCGTGGAGGCCTCCGGGTGATGGGTGGCAAGTAGGCTTGGTTGGTCCCATGGATGGACGGTGGATGGGGTCAAGTCTGCGGTGCAAGGTGGCTGAAGCATGGGCATGGGTGCAAGGTGGATGGGCTTGCACGTGTTTGTTGGTTTACCCACAAAACCATTGGTGTGGACGGTTTCTTGGTTTGGGCCTCAAAACCAAGCCCAGGGGCGATGGAGGCGGTGATCAGGAGCTTGGGAAGCTTCAAGCGGAGGGCACTTGGCGTGATCGCGGGGTTTGCGTCGAGGTGAAGCGAAGCCACGGTGGGCGGCGTGTCCGTCCGATGAAGACTTGACCAAAATGCCCCTGAGGGGTTGTATCTTCATTTCAAGTAGTAGGGGTAGCGTGGTCATTTACCTCCCTCCGATGGACTTCATATAAATAGCAGAGGTGGATGGCATCTCTCTCTCTCTCTTGGACTCTAGGGCTTTCTCCCTCCCGGTAGATTTCTGAGCTTCTTTTCCCTATTCCTTAGGCTAGACTCTTGTATAGACTCGACCGGATGTATGGAAGCATTCGTTGATCGGTGATCTCCTCCTCTGTGATTTTCGTGTCATTTTGAGCTATTTTGGGTAGTTTCATTCTTCGCTTGATTCGGGATTTGAGGCGTTTTTCTCGGATTTCTTTGAGGGATCATGGGTAGATGCCTTGCGCATCTTTGTGTGTGATCTTGACCCCTCAAAGCATGGAGAAAGCCTTCGATTAGATGCGTTTTGGTTGAAGCCGAGTTCATGGTGGTGGTTCATGTGATCCGTGATTCCGGTGTTTTAGTGGCTTAGGAGTCGAGATTTTTGGGGCATAGCTTCCTCTTGTGTTGTTTATCATCTCCCCAAATCTTCTTGTGTTTGGCATTTTTGGATCCGATGGTGAAGAGTTGACCTGGGGAGTTGACCTCGTGGGGTGGGGTTCTCTCTGTTGCCGCTGCGTGTTCGGTGGCGTTCGTGCAGGCGTGTTCTTGTTCGATCCGTTCTTTAGGTTTTAGGGTCTTGATCTTGTTGAGGTGTTTCCCGATTCTTGTAGGGATGCTTGGTTTTTGTCGATTTTAGGAGGTTTTGATTGAGTTTTGGATCTCGCGCAGAGTGACATGGGCAGTCCGGGTGACGCCAGCTCGGTGATCTGGGAAGACTGGTGTTCGTTCTCAGCCGGATACATCGCGGTGATCGACACATGCGGATGACAGGAGGCGTTCCCGGTCTCAATTGTTCTCAGTGCTTCATTCTGTGGTTCTTGCTCTAAATCTTGGCTTGGTGTGCACTGATCTTGGCTTGGAGCGCACTTTGTTTGGAATGTGAGTTTGGGGTGGCGATCGGGGTATAGGCGAGTTCGACCTTGAGGAAGAATTTTATCGGCTCCCATTCACTCCCCTCTCGGTCGCCCATTCGTCCTTCAAGACCAGATTGATAAAGTCCCACAAAATGAACTTGGTCGAACCAAGTCGGGAGAACGCAAGAGTTGAATGGGATCGGCAGATTGAATCCTCAGCGATCGTGGAGGCTTGAGAATGTACAAAGCAATTAATCTGTTTGGAGAAAACATTTCATATTGATAATGATCCGATTATTGCATTACAAATGTACCCACTACAACAAATTAATGTATCATTTTTATTTATTACACATGACTAAACACTTTAATAAAACTAAAAACTACTAACTCGACGGATGGGACCCTCCCGGTCAGATTGCTTATGCATACATGCTTTGTTCGGTAATCGTGACTAGAGGACAATGCACTGACCGGACCGCTTGCCAATTCTAGTAACATTGATCTCATTTTGCAATTTGCTCGTTCATGTCCCACATCCTTGACGAAAAGTGTCCTTAAATCTGACATGTACACCTCAAAATAGGGGGCCGGGGCGCATAAATCGGCCTCCTCAAGTAATCAATCAATGGCATATTTGATCCGATGAAGGCATTAAGTTTTGTCTTTAATTGTAAAATTTAAGATATAATCAATAGATTTGCCAATCCATCACTAGATATTGCCTCTCAACTTGGAAGGCCACAAGGGTTGTCAAAACTCTTAGCCATATAGGTGATAGAAATCAAATCACTTGAGATTTGGCAACCTTCTTGTTGTATGCTCTGAACACTAAATCTCTCGTCTTTCTCAATTGCTTCCAAGCCTCCATAACTGTTGGTCACTGCTCATCAACATTGTCCATATTCAAAGCCTTTGTATCAAAATAAAGTTCATTTTGCCTTGCAAATGTAAATGTTTCACCTCAACGGTAAAACGGTCTCCGACATACAATATATATGGATAATGGTAATGTCTGAATATGATGAACATAAAGCTTGTGATTTCACCTCATGCAATCTCCTACGGTTAATTTTGGATTCTGATCCTTACATGGAGCAATCAATTTTTTGCATGACGTGGAAACCGCGTAGCTTAATTACATTAGTTGGGATGGTGAGGTCAACTTAATGACCATGGATGACAAACATTTCTTTTAGCTCGGTTCCTTTGACTTAGTTCATGGATTGTGGAATGCAATCTATGATAAACGCCCATTTGATAAATAATTATGCATCGATGTCATATTTTGACCAGGTATACAGTTTCCTTAATCGGGTACATCGATCACGAACAGCTTTGCGAAGGTGGATGAATCTGAAGCCAACAGTCCAAACCATCCTACGACACACCAATATACGCGAGGGAGCGATGCATGCCATCAACACACCACAATATACATATGCTCTTCATCTTTGGATCCTTTGTGGCATCACGATTCCATCATAATCTCAAAGGCATAAAACAACTCTAGACCATTCATCTTGAGGTGATGCTTGTACATCGACCCTTCATGAACTTGCCATGTGTGACACATCGGGACCTAAGCATCATTCACATATGTGTTTAAAGCATAACAACTCCCTATCTAGAATATGCTTGTGAATCAATATTTTTTCGATTACTATACCTTGATCACTAGTTATCAGGAGGAATCTACTCAATACGTGTTCTCGTTTGAAAACAAGGCGATGATTTTTTGCGAGGCGGTGACGGTGGCATGGATTAGACCTGAGGGCGGTTAACAAGATGAGATGCAGTCCGAGTTGAGGACGAGTTTGTGGCATCGATTTTGTCTTGGGTGAACATCAGTGATGAGCGATGGCGAACATTGCCCGGGTGATGCTTGGCTAAGTGTGCAGTGATTAATGCACATTCTGCGGTGCGGTGAAGAACAAGCGCAAAGGCCTTGGCTGGCCTTTCATTGAGGCAAATGGTGCTTGGTGATGGACGGCTGAGTATGCTTCAATGTTTACCCGTCATTTGATTGCAAGGCGGCAATAAATGAGAGCATAGTGAGTAGGATGGGCACATCTTGGATGGGTTTGAGTCACAAAACCATGGTGGGTGGTTTCTCCTTGGTTTACCGATCCTAAAATGCACCTGGATGTATTGACTCTGATTGGTTGCGGGCATTTTCTTGTGGCTCTGATGTCGGCCTCGAGGCTGATCTCAGCTTGATTTGAGGGTTCGTGATCATTGACAAAATACCCTTTTGAGGGGTCTCCACTTCGGAGGTTTTCAACATTGATTTGGGTAGCGTGGTTTACCCATCTTCGCTTAAATAATTCTGATTGGAGCATTGATATCTCTCTTTTGCAGGTCCTCGTTCTGCAATAATCCTACTTTCTGTGAACATACTCCTTGCCATGATGTCTTGAGGGTCAGCTTGAGTTTTGGTGTGTCTGAAAGGAACACCACTCTTGGCGTGCTGAAGGGCGGGCGGTGTGTAATTCTTGATCTCATCAAGTCTTGCTATTTTGAAATGAGATTCGATGGTTTCAATTCTGAGATGGGTGCATCACCTTGGACAAGTTCAAATGAGCGCCTCAAATCTTACCTTGCTGTCTTTGAACTTTGTCTTGATCCTTCTCAAGGATTTGGTCTGACAATTTTTTTGTGGGATAATCTCTACACCTTTCTCATCTAGCCCAAAGTCTTGTCGGTGACTTCCAAAGAGCACATTTGGTGGATTCATCTTTGGTTATATCGGGTTTGATTTCAATGCTAGTCAAGATGGCTCAAGGGAGATTAAGCTGACTTGGACTTGCAAGTCCATCGATGCAGACTTCATCCGTTCTTGTGTAATGAGGAAATTCATAGATTGCTGGCCTAAGTTTGTCAAACCAGTCATGACTACCCACTCTTTTCCTCCTCACGAGCGGAGAAATTTTAATGCCATTCTGGAGTTTATCCTTCGGAGATTTGATTCGACCCGCTGCCATCAAGAAAACTCCAGAATCTTATGTTGGATCATGATTCAACAAGGAAGTGGCTATAGGCACAGGATATTCATCTTTGCGGAGTAGCTTTATTAAGTGCTCTAGTTTGGCTCTTGTCTCGGGATCAAGGTCTAACGCTAACTCGTTGGTTTCTCTTTGTCTTGTCTTGTGTCCTTGCCGGATGAGGACTTTGAGGTCTTGGCGAGGATGATCTCGCCTTGTTGAGCAAGAGGTTTGGGCGGATGTCGAGAACCGCAGAATGCAAGGCGGAGCTCGAGGATGTGCTATCGGTGCGGGAAGCACAGGCTTCATCGGAATGCCACGAAGCCATGAAGATCAAGAATGACTACAAGGGCAAGCCCAAGCACCAGTACAACAAGCACCGCTCCGGAGCGACTACAAGGACAAGCACAAGGACAAGGGCGAGAGAAGGCACAAGAAGAGTGGCAGCTACAAGAAGAAGATGGCTCGGCGATGGTTGCGGAGCGGCGACATCGACTCACATCAAGCGATGCTTCTTGGGCTCGGCGGCGAGGAAGAGCAAGAAAGGCGCAAGGACAAAGCGGCACCGGGCAAGAACTTCACGGCTTGAGCTTCGTACAAGGAGGCTTTGCGGCATGGCGCATTCAAGAAGGGATGGGAGGCACAGCTCGGTTCGAACTCGACTCGAGGGAAGAGGTGCGACAAGATCCCAACTTCTTGCTAGAGGAGAATGCTAGGCTCAATGAGTTGCTTGATAACCGTGATGATGTGCTTAGGAAAACCAACAAGGAGAAGGAATTTAGGTCTTTGTTGGGTGATGCTAAGGATAAGATAGCTGAGCTTGAATCCTTACTTGTGGATGCTAGAAATGAGATAGGCTCTTTGAAATCTGCTCTTGTGGTGTGATGAGATTGAGTGATTGTTCGGTTTTCTTATGCCTCTACTCTTGAGGAACTAGATGTGGTTAGGATTGAGTGTGATGAATTGAAATCTAGGCCAGCTTTGTTGGGTGCTTGTACCTCATGTCCCTGTTGCATGCTAGGCTAGATGAATCTCACACTAGAATAGTTTCTCTTGAGGCGGCATTGAAAGCTCCTCTTCCTACATCATGCTCTACCACATGCTTTGAAAACATGGAACTTGCACACTATGTTGATCGTCTGCGGGGATGAAAATGATGAATTGAGAAAAATGATGGGGTGGTTGCGGGCATGAGCCACAATTGAGTTTGATGTTGGCTTAGTTTAAGAGGTTTGATGGTCGGCGTTGGGGGCGACAAGTGTGGTGAGAAGAGTGGTGTGGGAGAAGAGAAAGATGGAGAGATTCCTATCCCACCACGTACCACACCGATAACAAATTTGCACCCAAGCCAAACCACCTCGAAACAAGCTAGACACAACACCGGATCCTCTAGTGTTCCCCACAAATCGAAAACTACCAAAACCCATCAAGTTTGTGAGCACCCAGTGTCTTTGGTGGGAAGTCGGAGAGAAAGATGTTGAGAAGCCCACGAAAGCCACCGCCTAAGCCACGAGTATTGTGGGAGGGATGGACATAAGGATGAGTTTACATTTCGGGGAAGAGATGAGAGGTTTGCTAGGGAGATGGCAAACAAAGCGGTACCACCTTGCTCGTGGTGTGCACGAGCCTCGTGAGGGCCTCTACCTAGGGGTGATGTGTATGTGCGTTTCCCACTCGTGGAGGTGAGGTGTGTTTGGGCGTGGTGAGTTGGCTCGGCGTGCTCCTTCTCGTGACCGTTACGAGTTTGGGAGGCACGATCGGAGCTTTGGGTCTCAGATGGACTACGGGCCACGTTTTCCCCCTCGTGGTGCGCGTACTCCTCCGATGAGGGCGTGAGGTCCTTTGGTGGTAGGCGTGAGAGGGTTCCGCCTAGAGGTTTTGTAGGATGGACTTTGCTAACCCTTCTTTTGAGCAAATGGCTCGACCTTTGGTTTGACTCTTTTGGTACTAACCCGGTGTTGAGTCGCTTGCTCATTCTCGTTCTCATTTTTGATTGCGGTGGGAGGCTTGGAGAACTTTTGGTTGATCAACTCCGGTTGCTCATGACACATGACCGGAGATCGTGGGTGGTTCTCCAGCCTCACCCCAGTGAGGAGTACATCACTTTCGGGGACAATGGGAGAGGATGAGTGCTTGCTGAAGGTATGGTGAAGGTGGTAGCAAGGTGACCTTAAGAAGTGTGGCCTTGGTCAAGTCACTTGGTTTTAACCTGTTGTCGATCTCAATTCTTGGGAAGGTTTTGAGGTTCGTTTTAAGTCGGGCTTCTCGTGTGCTTGATTCTCGAGGTGATCTTGTGCATGATCGTCCAGGGTCAAATCTTCGTGCCGATTTTTCCCAGTCTGTTGGTCCTTCTCGATGCTTTGTTCTTTGGCGTTTGGTGAGCTTTGGAAATGGCATAGGAGGTTGGGACACTTGAGCTTTGAGTTGCTTTCCTTGAGTGGTCTTGATCTTGTCAGGATTGCCTAAGTTGAAATTCGAGAAGGATTTGGTTTGTGCTTCTTGTCGGCATGGAAAGATGGTTGCCGCTTCTCACGCCTCCTCGGTCATGACCGAGCGACCTTGTGAGCTGTTGCACATGGATTTGGTTGGGCCAGCTCGTGTTCGCTCGGGTGGGAAGTGGTATGTTCTTGTTGTGGTTGATGATTTTCGAGGTACTCTTGGGTTTTCTTTTTGGAGGATAAGAGTGAGACATTTGGCTTTGTTGGGACTTGATCTTGAGGTTGAAGAATGAGAGACATGGTGATGCCATTCGAGCTATCTGTGATGACAATGGCACGAGTTTAAGAACTCTCATTTGATGCCTTTTGTAGTGATCTTGGTCTCGATCATCATGCTCTTCTCCATACGTCGCTTGCGAATGGCGTTGTGGAGGAAGAACCGGACCCTTTGTGAGATGGCGGGCGATGCTCGATGAGCATAGGACTCCTAGGCGTTACGGGCCGAGGCGGTCAATACCGCTTGCTATGTCTCAAATCGCATCTTCCTTGTGCCTTTAAGAAGAAGACCTCTTATGAGTGATGCATGGGCGACAACCCAAGGTGAGTCACTTTAGAGCTTTTGGTTGCAAGTGTTTCATTTTGAAGAAGGGCAAGTTGGATAAGTTTGAGTCTAGATGTTCGGATGGGGATTTTCCTTGGTTATGCGATTCATTCTAGAGCATATCGTGTGCTCAACCTTGACACTAACCGAATCATGGAGACTTGCGAGGTAACCTTGACGAGACACGACCATGTAGCTCTTACGCTTTTGAGTGTGCGGTGGCGAGGAGATTGGTGCGAGGATCTTTGAGGATGAGAAGGATGGAGATGGAGATGAAGGATGATGATGGTGGTGATGCTCCTGTGGGCTGATCGTGTACACGCTACTTCCACTACTACTACGGCGATGATCAGATGGACCATCCCCTACACCCACTACTGAGGCTGTTCGGTGGAGGCTGCTGCGAGGGAGGTTGTGTCGGTGAGAGGCTCCCGGCGTGTACAAGTTGATCACCCAACGACCATCATTGGTGACCTTCATGAGCACACTACGGTCGAGGTCAAGGAATACTTCTCATTTCGCTCATTACGCTTTTGTTGTGTCGTTTGAGCCCAAAGATATTCGACACGCTTTGTCGGCGAGGTGGGTGAATTCCATGCATGAGAAGTTGGAAAATTTTGAGAGGAACCAAGTTTGGGTGTTAGTTGATCCACCGCCAAATTGCCGTCCCATAGGTACCAAGTGGGTGTGGAAGAACAAAGAGGTGAGAATGGGATGGTTGTGAGAAACAAGTCGAGGTTGGTGGCTCACGAGTTCAACCGAGAAAGAGGTAGACTATGAGGAGACATTTGCTCACATGTGGCTGTTTGGAGGCAATTAGGATCCTTCTAGCCTTTTCTGGCTAAAGGGTTCAAGTTGTACCAAATGGATGTCAAAAGTGCTTTCTTGAATGGGGTGATAGAGGAAGAAGTGTATGTGAGGCAACCCCGGGGTTTGAGAGTGAAAAATACCCACACCATGTATACAAACTCGAGAGAGCTCTATGGGTTGAAAGCAGGCACCTAGAGCTTGGTATGGCAGGTTGAGAGGGTTTCTTTGAGTAAGGGGTTTGTGATGGGCACGAGTTGATAAGACCCTATTTCCTCCTTAAGCATGGGAATGACCTTTTGATTGTTCGATATCGTGGATGACATAATCTTTGGTGGCTCTTCTCATGATCTTGTTGCAGTTGCGAGATGACATGAGCGAGAATTTGAGATGTCCATGATGGGCGAGCTGCAGTTTTCTTGGGACTCGGATCAAGCGGTGCAAGGGCCGGGATGTTTGTACATCGGTAGTACACAGGACATGGTGAAGAAGTTTGGCATGAACGACTCCAAGCCGGGACTACACCGATGGTTAGCACTACGGCTTTGGGCCGGATGAGGATGGCGAACCCGTGGACGGAAGAATCTGGGAGCATGATCGGCTCCCTCCTCTACTTGGAGCGGCAGGCGGACATACTGATTCGTGTGTGTGCGCTCGTTTTCGAGCTTCACCAGGGACTTCACATGAGCCGTCAGCGGATTTTCAAGTACTTGAACTACACTCCCGAGTTTGGTCTTTGGTACTCTACCTCCTCGACACTCGGACTTCATGGGTACTCGATGTTTGCTGGGTGTCGATTGGACAAGTCTACCTCTAGGTGTTGTCGTTCCTTGGTTCTTCTTTGGTCTCTTGGTCATCTACTTAAAGCAATCCGGTGTAGCCCGTCCACTACAGAGGCCGAGTATGTAGCTGCTGCTAGTTGTTGTTCCAGCTCCTATGGATGACCTACACTATGAGCGACTTTGGTGAGGGTGCTCGAGGTTCCACTCTTTTGTGACAGCAGTGCCATAAGTGTAGCCAAAACCCGTCCTTCACTCCAAAAGCGAAACACATAGAAGTGAGGTACCACTTTGAGGATAATGTTGAGAAGGAAACATATCTTTGTCCTATGTCCCTACCCAAGATCAGCTAGCCGACATTTCACCAAACCACTTGACCAAGTCACTTTCACTCGCTTGCGGGTGAACTTGGGTGTGCTTTCCTTTCTAGCTGGGTCTTGGAGCTTCTCATGTATATATGTGTCATATGTTCATTTGTTGCATTCCATTCATGCATTTTACTTTTGTACAAAACACAGTAGGATAGCCATCTTTGGATCACTTGTGCTAGGAAAAGCTTCTCTTATATACTTTGATCACGGATGTGCTATGTGAGATATGTGCATGTTTGGTAAATGGTGATGTAAATGCTATGCTCTTGATGGTTTTGCCATATATGTATGATGAGATAGCTTTATGTTTGTGAAAATGATAAAATTGCTTCTCTCATGAGTAGATGCTTGTCTATGATCAATTTGTGCTCAAATGCCTATATCATGTTTAGTTTGTGCTTGAGTATCATGTTCTCTTTGCTTGGGGTCAAAGACCTTTTGTCATTGTAAATGTTTAGCCCATTTGCTTACTTGGGGAGGAGCATAAGCTTCTTTTTGCATAAAGGCACTTTCATGTACCTTGTTTAAACTTGAAAATAAAATTGGTGTATGAATTGCCTTATGCTTGAAAAATGAGCTCTTGATCATGTATTTATGTTTTTGATATTCATATCTTGGGTGCTAAACCGTAGCATGTTGTCTACCGTGAGAAGTCTCATTTTAAGGAGTAGACACATGGCTCGGTGGCTTTAACATGACTTGAGTAGTTTGTGGGCGTTTATAATGATCTTGTGATGAGAATTTGTGATCTTGCATAAACTCTAGATGACCTAGTGTTTTTGTGCTCAAATGGCTATGGATAGGGTCTTGCTCATGAGATGAATATTTCTTTGTAAAAATTTTCTTAAAATTGCTTTTGGCCATGTCACATGCTTATATGTCTCTACCTTCTTGATGGCAATGTGCTAACTACACCATATCTACTTTGCTTGCTCTATGTCTCACGTGTAGCATTTTGTTGTGCTCTTTGTATATTTGAGAAACTTGGTAGACTGTACATATGCTTTGACATGCATTTTTCATGAAAACAAGGGGACGAGTTTCATATACGTTGATTCATGCATTGTCAACAAGGGGGAGAATGTGTATGTTAAGGGGAGAATTTGTGAAAAATTGGTATGCATTTGTGAGATGTTGCATGTGAGGAGAAAAATTGAGAAGAAGAGGTTGCATTTGCTCAGGGGGAGTTTGCATATGTGCGGGGAGCTCCTTTGTTTTCGAGTTTTGTGCTTTGTGGTGTGCTCTTTGTGAGCTTTGTTTTGTCTCGGCTGTGTCGAGTTGCCCTTTGTCTTAGGGGGCGAGACTTGGTGGCGAGTGATCTTGTTTTCGCTTGCTCCTTGGCTTTGGATCACTTGCTTTGGAGAGTTGTGTTCGTGGTTGTTTTCTTTTCTTTTTCTCTATGATGGTTACTATGGGTGTTGTCAATGCACTCATCAAGGGAGATTGAGGACGGTGTGTCCAGGGACCCGGTGGAGGTCGCTCCTTGGTGATGAGTGATTGACAACGTTATGTGGGGATGCTTGGCTAAGTGTGCGGTGCAGTTGCGGCTTGACTCGTGTTGGTGCGGTGAAGAACAAGCGCGAAGGCCTTAGCCGTGGAGGCCTCGGGTGATGGAGAGGCAAGTAGGCTTGATTCGATGGACCCGTGGTGGCGGAGATCAAATCTTGACCGTCTTGATTGCAAGGCAGGCGGTGAAGTCGTGAACATGGGCTGTGCAAGGTAGCGGATGGAGCCGAAGCTTGCATGCGGGGTTTGTTGGTTTGTCCACAAAACCATCGGTGGGCCAGTTTCTTGGTTTGGGCGCAAAACCAAGTCCGGAGCCGAGGCGGGAGGCGGTGATCAGGAGCTTGGGAAGCTTGAGGCGCGGGAGGGCACGTGGCGTGATCGCGGGGCTTGCGTTGATGCTAAGCAAGGCCGCGATGGAAGCGTGTCCGCTCGATGAAGACTTGACCAAACGCCGGTAGATCTCTCTCTTGGACTCTAGGGTTTCCTCCCCCGGTAGATTGCTCTGGACTGCTTCCTTTTCATCTGTATTCCTTAGGCTAGATTCATGTATAGACTCTGACCTCTGGATGTATGGAAGCATTTGGCTTTGCGGTGATCTCCTAGTCCTCTGTGATTTTCATGTCATTTTCGGGGCTTTTTTTGGGGAGTTTTGTTCTTCGCTCGATTCGGGGATTTGAGGGTGTTTTCCTTTGGATTTCTTTGAGGGGATCATGGGTGGATGCCTTGCGCATCTTTGTGTGTGATCTTGACCCCTCAAACGCCGGGGAAAGCCTTCGATTCGTGAGTTTTTGGCCGGAGCCTGAGTTCTTGGTGGAGGTTCACGTCATCCGCGATTCTCGGTGATTTAGGGAGTTAGAGGTCGAGATTTTTGGGGCATAGCATCATCTAGTGACGCTTCACATCTCCCCAAAGTCTTGTCTCAAGAGCTCTAGCCGATTGGGAGATCCGGTGATGGATTTGGAGGGTTGACTTTGCGGGTCGGGCTGTTTTCTGCTCTGTTCGTGCCTTGCGGACAGTCCGCGAGCCTCGTGCGGACAGTCCGCCTGGCTTGGAACAGTACAGGTGTTCTTCGTGTTCTTCGCGAGTTCTTCCATGTTCGTGTTTTGATCCGGTGCCACAAGTGGTTTTGATTGCATGGAGTTTGCAGACAGTCCGAACTGAAGTGGCGGACAAGGTCAGTGAAGACGATGCGTCCCTCGCGGACAGTCCGATTTTTCGGGGTGTGTCTCTGGTGGATCGGTTGGCTTTTTCAGACGGTCAGCAGGCGTATGCGGACAGACAGATCCCCGTGATCCTTGTCTTGTGCTTCCGCGTTTTGATTCAAGGCTTGTCTCTAGGACTTGTAGGTTTGTGTGTGCCTAGTCTTGAGCTTCTTTGGTGTGTGCGAGTACTCGGAGTGGTAATCGGAGTATAGGCTGAGTTCGACCTTCGGGAAGAATTTTTATCGGCTCCCATTCACTCCCCCCCCTCTCTGGTCGCCTATTCGGACCTTCAAAAGGTAAATCTAAACGATCATGAATGAATCCGCAAGCGCACAGATAAATCATTGTAGCATTTCCCCAAGGAAGGAGAATATTCCAAGGGTATCGTATCCGTGGAAGGCAATGGCGGATATCAAGACTTATGCTTTTGCACTGAATGTAAACCAAGAGATAGATAGAGCAAACAACAACTCAAAGATAGGGGTAAGATAAAAGATATGATAGGGTAGTGTGACACACACTCAGATATACCTCTACTCTAGTACACTACGGCTTAGGGGGAACATACGAGTTAGCTTTAGGTTCTAATGTACAAAACATACAAAGCTAGAAGATACGAGAGATAAGCATGAAGCATTGCATGAAAGGGTAAGGTTCAGCACCCAGGTACAAACGGGGAGATAGCCCGCGACGACCAGCACTCTGCGAAACTATACTTTAGACTCCTACAGCAATACCCCAACACAGAGGGTTTCAAAGGGTCTAACAGCTGTCACCACTGCGGCCTACCTCAATCGTTACGGGGGGCATGATCATAACAAACGTAGCCACACAATCCAGGCACCATGCCTGCGTTGCTGCTAGACTTCACCCGACCCGGGCTGTTGTGACCCAAGGTGAGAGCCACCAGAAGACTGGTCAACTTAGACCGAGTACCATAGCTTGAACACAAACTTCATGCAACACTAACATGCCATCTAACAAGATCAAACTAGGGCTAGACATACGAACGGATACGAACTCTCTTATGTCTAGTCAACAAGATCAAAGGGTCATGTTCATGAAGAACATGAGCCTCTAACTTATGAACAAACACATAAGGAATGAGTAAATCATCCTTCAAGTGGATCAAAAGGTAGTGTTCATGAAGAACACACGCCTCTAAATGATGAACAAGAGATGAACTCAAGAACATATCAATCATATGATCTACCACAACTTTATATGAAATAGCTTAATAACAGAAGTAGATCAAAGTCATACAAAAAAATAAAGATACAAGAGAACTCATACCTAGACTCCAAAGTAGACTTGGATCCTGAATAAGAGCTACTCTAGCCTACCCCCTAGCCTTGGAAACTAAAAGTGAGAGGAGAATGAGAGAGTGGTATGTGAGAAATGGGAGCCCCTCCCCTTCTATTTATAGGTAAGGAGGAGGCTTGCTTCGGGGCTCAAAGTGCCTCAATTCACCCGGGGATGCAGCAATGGACCAATGGGGAAGCAACACGTGGAGGGACGAGATGAAAGGGCACTAGGTCGGTTCGGCCGATCCTAGGATCGGCCGTCCCCCTAGGCCCTCCTCTCGGGGTGTCCTTCCTCTGAGTGGCTGCCCTGTGGGCCCTTTGATCCTTCCCCTGTGCATGCCTCGTTTTGAAATCCAAGGTGGGCCCATGGATCCATGTGAAGTCCATGTGTCGCTCTCTGATTCATCGGTGAGTGCCTCCCTTGGATCAGTGACGTGGATTGCCACATGTTTTCTTGGTGGCAGCCACCTCCTCAGCTGAGTTGGCATGGTTCTTCCATAGAAGGTGGATTTCCATCTCTTTTCATGCTTATTTCACCTACATACAAATAATCTCCAAGGACAAGTGGAACTACATTATTCAAACCAAAATGCAAGTAAACAATGCATATGCCTCCATTTATGTGAGAATATTGATGGCTGAAAGTAGTACTTAACAGCCATCAACAAACTCCCCCAAGTTAACCTCTTGCTCGTCTCGAAGCAAGACATTAAGGAATTAGGTTGGTTGATCAGGAGTTGCTACGATGTCATACTCTTAACTTATGGCAAACATACAACAAAGTACTCTACCAAGAGTTGAACAAGTTGGCAATGTTCTTACCATTCACTTGATTACATGGGGCATATAGCTTCACCTGCTTTAGGCGGTTGAGAGACAGAATGGTTATATATCAAATGCATAATCACTCATACCTTGATCAGCTATCAATCCGGAGGTTTTGCAAATTTTTCAAAAGAAAATCAGAGTTCCTCAAATGATACTCTCGGATCGCTCAAAGTGTATGGTTCCTCACCAAGGCATCAAGTTGCCTTTCTTCGCATCCTACTCCTAATAAGCTTATGTGGAGCTGTAGGTAGGGAAGAAATGTGGCATACTTGTCTCTCATATTTCGCTAAGTCAAAAACCGGATCCTTGGAAGAAACAAACATACATCCTGATCAAGATGTACATATATGTGTGATGGTAATGAGCATGGTAAGGTGTACACTAGGCCCGGAAATGGGTGCTAGATATTACCATGCTTTATATGGGAAATGAAGGACTAATGGTAAGATGGACACTAGCCCCGGAGTAGGTACTAGTTATTACCATCTATATGGTGGAACTCTTTCTTTTGCACATATCAATCCCTTTTTCTCCTTTTGGACTTTTTCGAGACTTGGGCTAGCTCTCTTTATTTTATTTTTGCCATGCTTTTGAGCATGCTTTTCTCTTTTTTCTTTTCTTTTTTTCAGCTAGCCCTTTGTCTCTATTGGGGATATTCGGAGAGGGATGAATGATACAAAGATGCATAGAGTTTTATTTGTGGAAGAATGCATAAGCAAATGGAACAAATGATGAATGCTAACTTCTAGTGTAGAAGTTTATCATGACCGTGTACGTGATCTTGATCAGGGGAGTATGAGTTCTAACAAGGGTCACGACAATTTGAAAAAGCTCAATGAGAGAACAAGTTGCATATGTGGAGGCTAACAAGAGCTAGAATCTACATATGGCCTTGGATAGGAAATGCTCATCATTGAGGAACTCATCATGTTTTGATTTTTCAAAAAGGAAAACTCCGAACGTCAATCATCACTAGGTACAAGATCATAGCACTCTATTATACCATGTCATGTCTCACAACAACTTAGGCAAGGATCATGCTTTTTGCTACCCACAGTTTCCAAGCTAAGGTTTGAACATGCAAGCCAACAAACTCAAAACTTAGGTAGGATACAAAGTTGTAAGCAAGACATACGAGAAGAATAAACAAAGCAACTATTCATCATTTCAACCATAGAGGCAAAGCATTCTTACTATGCATATGTTGATGGTTCAATAACGCGCCAAGGTTCAACGCAATCTTACGGATCATGTAGTACCTTTTTCCCTCGAGTATCACTCAAGGTATCGAATCCGTGGAACAGTGTGTAACGCAAGACTCAATCTAATAACCGAGAAACACTTGCATCTTTAAGAAGTTTCGAATGCATCTAATCTACTAAGATCATTACAGGAAGCAAGAGAAAGCATTGAGGTACCGATCTAGAGGGATCTAAATCATGTTTATGTCGTAGTTCCGAGCAAGATAGAAGAGAGAGTAAAACGAATCTCATTGAAAGCGTCTTTAAACCTTGACCTTCGGTCAAACCCCCTAAGTCGCCCCACCGTACTCGGTGTCAACATCCTGTCATGATGTTCCCCTTTCTTCGCGGTCGAATCTTAGAGCACACTCGCGAGGAGTGCGTTGAACTACTTGGTAGATCGGGTATGCACCTCTAGCCACCGCGGCTACAAGAATCATAAACAAAGGTACTCGATCGCTAGGAATCGGATCCATTAAAACTCCATCAAAAGTGTATACATGAATAAGATCCAACCGGGATCCTACCTTGATCTTGATTCACGCCTCCGAACTCGAGCGTGGTCTTCCTTGCAAGGTTCCCACGCCGGCTAGGTAAACCCTAGACGACTAACACGACCCTTCTCTCCGGGGTGGTGTCCCTCAAGCTCCTCTGCTCCTCGGCGGCGAATGACGAATGGCTTGATGGTTGCAACTTCGCACGGGGACTATAAATAGCCCGAGGATCATCTAGGTCAAAGGGGGCGACGAACCGGCACGAAAAGGGGCTAGGCCCGACCGGCTGGGCAGCCGAGCCCAGTTTTTTTCGGATTGTTGCATGTAGGTCCTTGACGTCATTTTCCTTGCGGTTTAGATAAGGGTGCTTTGCGTATGAACTCCCGCATCTTCTGTCTAGGTCCTCGGCACTTCTCGGCTTCACGCTTTAGTCCTTGGTTCATTTGGAGTCATGTTCATCTTGTATCTTGACTTGTCACAGGGTCCATGATCTTCTCGTAAAACCCTTGATGAACCTTACCCGGAAGTCCTCATAGGCTCTTGATTCCTGTGTAAACAATAAACTCCAAAAACCAAGCGCGAGTGTGAACTTAACATATAATGGGGGTTAGGATCGTTAGTGTGAAAATCAAATTAATACCAACATAGAAGGTAAACAAGTGGCTAGGTTGACGGAATTCGACCGCCAACATCACCCCATGCTTAAACCTTGCTAGTCCTCGAGTAAGCCTTCAATGGATATCAACGTTGCCCTTCGATGTTCATACCCTACACTTGATCATACATGAGAAAACATAATGCTCTCTAGATTTATATTCATTAAAGTTCCATAATGTACTAACTTTTATCTTCATGGAGGGTAGATACCATTCAAGCTCTTTCCACAAGTACTTGATCATGCTCTCAAACTTTTAAGCAAATCTCAGAAATTTTGAAAAATAAAGAATGAGATAAAGAGAACAATTGCTTTACCAAGATAAAAAATAACCATCTTGCACTTTGCTCATGTACTCTCATCTCATCTTGTCTCTCAAGCCTACTTGTTCTACTCCTTTCCTCTCTCAAAGTATATGGTGGAAAGCTTTATATGAAGCTATAGGAAAGTTTAGTCCTACCAAGATATTATAGTTGAGATATTATTAAAACAAGACTAGCTTCTCATGGTCTTACCGAGACTCGTCAAAAAGGTCATTGGAAAATAATGTTATCAAGGAGGGGGGAGAGATGAACACACACACTTTTAGATAGGTGGACATGTGCAAATGGCAAAGAGTGATCCCGAGGCACAAACGAAGTCCTCGTTATCGGATTGCACATGGTTGGAAAGATAAGTATGGATCTTGGTCTTGAATCCTCTTGAAAACTCAAAAGCATTAAACATAGCTAGAGAACCGGGGAGCTTTATTATTATTTTTTCTTTCTTTCTTTCTTCTTTCTTCTTTCTTTCTTTTTCTCGTCATACTTTTTCTTCTTTATCATTTTTTCATTCATTTTTTATTCTTTTTTTTCTTTCATCATACTTTTTCTCTTTTTTTATTTGCTCCCCTTGAACTCTAGACTATACTAGCACTTCCTTGGCAACCCCAAGCTTAGACGCGTTTGCTCGTCCTCGGGCAAAAGAGGTGATAAATCGCCAAGGTAGAAATTGAAGCTCTCATATTTTCTTAGAGAGATACTTGAAAATCTTCTAGGGATCCTTTGGAAGTCTCCTTACTCACTTGAAGCACCTTCCTTGTAATCTTCCTCAAAATATTCATCCATACTCATATATTGGGTTGTGGTCAAGGAGGTGAACACAAAAAAGATATATTTGGGTTTTGGTTGGATATCTGGCGAGGTTTGCGAAATCCCCAATGTGGAAACTCACAATGCACGGATAGAAGAGGCTAGCATAAAGAACGATACGCAAAATGGAATGACCGACTTCTTAGTCTCTCGGGCCGAGAAATCAGGCCTTGAATTAATGCACCCAAAAATAAATCTTGTATATACTAGTGTTTTGCACTCAAGTAAATTTAGGCTTTGGATGGGTAGAGCAAAATGCAAGCACTACAAGGATTTCGGTCTAATGCAACGCCGAGAAAGTGTTGTAAAAGACCCAAAAATGGTAGCAATAATACTTTTGCTATCATTTTTTTTGGTTAAATGCCATTGCACTTGTAACTGTAGCAATAGCATAATGCATCAGGTTACGTTTTAGTTGCGACACACAACCCCTCTATTGCAACACTTTTGACGCTTTTGCAACACTTGGTGAGTGTTGTAACAATAGCAATTGCAACCACTATGGGTGTGGCAATAGTATCAATTGCAACGAACTAGGTGTTGCTAGAGATACGTATTGCGACATACTGGTCGTGTAGCAACACAATGCAATCGCAACGCAACTCGGGTGTTGCAATCGTGGTTATTGCTACGTGGAGAAAGCATTGCAATAGAGGTTCTCTATTGCCACGTCGCCTAAATGGTTGCTATAGGTGGCTTAGGTTATTACAACGTCTTTGTAGGTTGGTTGCTACAGAGAGGTCCTCTATTGCCACGTTTCTAAATGGTTGCTATAGGTGGCAAAGGCTATTACCACATTACTTAGCTTGGTTGCTACAGATAGCTGGTTGCTATTGGTAGATTCCTCTATTGCCACCGTCATCTTTTTTGTAGTTGCAAGAGATAGTTTCTCTATTGCCACGATTATCGCACCTATTGCCACGACTAAATGTGGTTGCTTTGTTTGGTAGCATAAATCATAATGAATGGAAATACATAATGAATGAAGCATCGACATCCATTAAAACGTAATATAATTTGTTCATACAAATCTTTAACAAAACACACCGAGTGTCAAACTAAATGAGAACACTAGATAGATTAACACATAATAATGTATCCAGCACACACAACTATTTGGACTCATTCGAATCAAAAGACCAATGTCTACTGTAGCAGCGAAAGTTGTCTTGATATGTATGTCGGCCATCGTCCCACATTCGCATGCTCCTCAAACTCAAGATTCCTTCTGAAAAAATCATTGACACGCATTAGTTAAACTAAAATCCTAGAAGTATTTCTATATTTAGAACTAGGATCGTGCTCGTGCGTTGCTACGAGCAGTGAGAAATTCATAGTGCAATACTCACTACTGGAAACCGGATTTCCCTATGTGTGCACATACCGCAAGGGAAATTCAATTTATCGTCAAGGAAATCAAAAATCAATTTCCCTGAGCAGATTACTATCACATATCAATCAGTTTAGAAGTTGCAACCTTTAAATCAAATAAGCACCAAAGTTAAATTTGTTGTTATGGCTTGATCCAAATTTTACATAAATCATTTCTTGCAGTAAAAGACCATGGATCAATAAATGTTTTTGTTAAATAAACTGAAGTGATGCAAATAAAGAAACATCATCACATTACTTAAGGAAATAATAGGCTCACCATTTCAACACTTTCAGGTATAGTTGCTATTCCAGTTATTCAATAGTTCTTCTCATATGAGATATCCAAATGTTCAATCAAAAAAATTTAACTAAGATCTGCAAGCTATAAGACCGTGATTCACAGGACTTATGATCTGACCAAAAACATGTGCATTATCATTAAATTGTTTACCAAAGATCGCATGTTACCTAACACTGGATAATTTCCTACTATACATCTCAAAGTAATACAATTATGTTGAGAGCTTAGACTTCAGCGTTCAGACATGTAATACATCAAACCAGACTTAGTAGATAAATCTCAAGGAACAGAAGAAAGCTACTAAATATCAAACCATCAGTTAACACATGTTACTTGAACTGCACTTAAACAGAGATGATTCATTATAGAAAAAGAATTTACATACTTGAGCAAACACTAAGCTAAGCCAAACATGGTTCCGAGCTTCCGAGCACATTGCAATCACCATCTGCTGAAAACGACCACTAAACAGTACATGATAGCATATCACTAATCCCACAGGCAGCAAGCAATGACAACAAAACGGTATGAGACTTGGAATTACCTAAGCTGTCTTGCTCATGTAGGGATACCTAGGGATTCCAAGTGCTGAACTCACCCTCAATCCATCATGATACTGCACTAAACAAGACATGATAGCATATCACTAATCATACAGGCAGCAAGCAATGACAACAAAAATGGTAAGAGACTTGGAATTACTAAAGATGGGGGATGGAGCTCCGTGGAGCGAACTGGAACTGAACCATCGATCCATATGAGTAACGTGGAGCACTGGTTCGATCCACATTTATGATTCTGGCTGCTCCACTGGATCGGAGGGTTCGATCCAGGCCAGCACCCTGCACGTGGGCAATCCATACCAGCTCTCTACCCGTGCGCACCCTCAGCTCTATTTAGTTCGTTCACTTGCCAAAGGTAGCATACTAATAATATATAATCTAGAAATTTATACAGAAATTTATACTGATCAGACAGCATTTTGCCGAACATCTGCTCTTGCTCCACTATTGGGCTGCAATGACTGATCAGGTACTGGAGTGTTGGTGGAATGATGCCTCTTCCGCTTTCGACCACTGAAATCGAAAACAAAACATTTCAGAAATATGTTAAGAAAACAATTCAGTAATTGAGAAATCTAGCAATGTAATTTCACAGCAGAACTACTGCCATTCAGTTTTGTATTAGTGTGAAATATCCTAAACAGCAAATTTAAATATCCACCACAAGGGACCCCTGTCCGCTGATCCCGGGCACAAACCAGCATGCTTCCAGTCCACCCATGAATGAACGCATGGAGTATAAACTAAACAAGACAGCTTCACACATTTCCATGCTACCTAAGATTACTTAACAACAACCTTCAGCTTCAGCAGCAGGACTAATCTTGCAAGAATCCGTATCATCTTGGATCACAAGCCTAATGACACATACCTAAAAAATATGCAGTATGTCACCTACGAGGTATGCTTAGTTTTATGTAACATATACTGTATTGTAGATTTTGTTGTCTGGCTAGCTTGATCCATTTCTGTTGCTGTGGTTTCATTATACATGTACACTAATATTTTCTTCAGAGAAGGATCGGAGTAACAAGACAGTACAGTAATTTATCCTGTTTATGGAAGTCAAAGTCCAACACTAGCTGCAGGTATTTGTAGATTCAAACAATAGTAAATACTAGTATCAACTAACACGGTTGTTTGATCAAGCAACTGTCGAGTCTGAACTCTGAAAAAGGATCAAAGAAATTCATCAAGCAACCGGTGGCGGACTGTCAGGAAAATGCATAGGTTAACACAAACGAGGTGCTGTGTTCAGGAACATTATTGCCATAGTGACAGTGAAGCAGCTTTGACCAGGGCAATGGGGATGCGACTGATCGATGGCCTCTATGCCGTTCAGGGACATGGAAAAAAAATCGAATTGATCGCCCCCACACCATATATGTATAGAAACCATTGTGTTTTGGTTTGCACTATGTCAATTAAACAGTTAATTTTCCCTGACAATAGCAGAACGAAAAGGAATTCTTACAAGTTCAGCAACATTCGATTGGAGATGCCTGCAGTTGCTCGCCGCCTCAACAACTAAATAGCAAGTATTATCTAGATCATAGTCACAAAGTTTTCGGGTCGAATGGGTCGAGGAACGGGGTCGTAGATCGAGGGTTGATACTTTTGAGTGAGTTTTACAAGGCGGGGACGAATGACCCGTTCCCGGTCGGGATCGACATTCGGCGTTCTCGAGTCGGTCGATGCTATCGACCCCGTTTTATGTGACTATGATCTAGATGACGCTAACCTGGGGGTAGCCGTGGCAGTGGGGATGCCGGCTTCCATGGAGTGGCGCCACGAGGAGGAGGCACGGTCGGCGGGGAATCGGTTGGTGACTCGGTGGATGTGGATCCAACCACTCGGACGCAGCGGCGAGACGAGCCTGACTGCAGCGGCAAGGGTTCTTGCAGAGGCACAAGGCGTCGGTAGATTCTTCTGCGGAAGAAGGAGGTGCGTCGACAATGGCGTGCGGCCGGGAGCGCACGGGGTCTTGAGGAGGCAGGAGGAGACGGTGGATGGCGGCGCGCGGCGAGGAGAGGGGATGGCGGCGGCGGTCCGGCGGCGGAGAGGGGATGGCGGCGGCGGCGGTCACTAGCATCGGGGACGGGGGTCTCGGGGACTTGGGGCTTCGGCGGGGTGGAACCGCTCGACCCTAGGTTCGAGTCCGTCGAACCGAACATCTCTCGTGGTGCATGTGATGGTAGAGGATCTGCGTCCGCGGACGGGAGGCGGAAGGGGCAGCGGCTGTGTCGGATTGAATGGGTGCGGAGGAAGGGGTGTACGCACGGGATGTTAGGGCATCAGACTGTTAGATGGACTGGGCTGTAACGATATGTGGGTCGAGACGTATCCAATTGAGAGTTTTTGGCCCATTTAAAACAGGATACGCGGATACAGATTGGATACGTATCCTGGGCGTATCCGCAGAGTATCCGATACGGATACGTATTCGAAACATGAAACGTCACCAAACTGAAGTATCTGTGTTTCTGAGGCGGTGACGACCTGCGCTGCGTGGGGGCGGGGCGGGGCGGTTTGCGGGTTTCTCTTTCCTTGCTGCATGGTTTCCTCCCGAAGCCAGGGCGAGATCAGTAAAGATAAGTAGAGATAATGTATATTGTAAGAAAAATAAAAATATCAGTATATATTTTAAATTGTAAATCAAATGTGAAATCGAGATTATACTAAAGTTTTTGAAAAACACACCTGTCATTTGTACACTAAATGATTTTAGATAAAAAATATACGTGAATATTCAAGTGTAACTAAGTGAGATATTCTTAGTTGTGAAAGATGTATAGTATCACTTTGTCAAAATCGTTTGAAACTTTTATGAGATGGTTATAGATCCAAAATATGTGGTTGTGTGAATCTATGGAATTTTCTAATCAAGTTTTATTATTATTATAATTATTTATTTAATTACTAAGGAATAAATGTTAAAATATCAAAAAGTAGATAGAAAAATCTAAAAAGTTGCATAACCTTATTATTTTAGTGTATAAGCATCACATAAAAAATTCAAGTGATTTTGACAAAGTGTTGCTGCATATCCCTCACAAAGGCATATATGCCTCACATAGTCCTATGTAGCTAAGTGAGTTATATTCCTAATTGTGAAATATATATAATATCACTTTGTTGAAATCATTTGAAACTTTTATGAGATGGTTATAGAGCCAAAATATGTTGTTGTGTGAATTTATGCAATTTTCTGATTAAGTTTTACACATAATTATTTATTGAATTACTAAGGAATAAATGTTAAAATATAATAAAGTGGCTAGAAAAATCTAAAATATTGCATAATCTCATGATTTTAGTGTATAAGCATCACATAAAAAATTCAAGTGATTTTGACAAAGTGTTCTATCCTCACAAAAGCATATATGGCTCACATAGTCTTATGTAGCTAAGTGAGATGTTCCTAGTTATGAAAGATGTATAGTATCACGTTGTTGAAATCATTTGAAACTTTTATAAGATGGTTATGGAGCCAAAATATGTTGTTGTGTGAATTTATGGAATTTTCTGATCAAGTTTTGCTATTATTGTAATTATTTATTGAATTACTAAGGAATAAACATGAAAATATCATAAAGTGGCTAGAAAAATCTAAAATGTTACGTAGCCACATGATTTTGGTGTATGAGCGTCACATAAAAAATTCAAGTGATTTCGATAAAGAGTTGCTGAATATCTCTCACAAAGACATATATGGCTCACATACTTCTATGTAGCTAAGTGAGATATGTTCCTAGTTGTGAAAGATGTGTAGTATCACTTTGTCGAAATCGTTTGAAACTTTTATATGATGGTTTTGGAGCCAAAATATGGTGTTGTGTGAATCTATGGAATTTTTTGATCAAGTTTTGCTATTACTGTAATTATTTATTGAATTACTAAGGAATATATGTGAAAATATCATAAAATGGCTAGAAAAATCTAAAAAGTTACGTAGCCACATGATTTTGGTGTATGAGCGTCACATAAAAAATTCAAGTGATTTCGATAAAGAGTTGCCGAATATCCCTCACAAAGACATATATGGCTCACATACTCCTATGTAGCTAAGTGAGATATGTTCCTAGTTGTGAAAGATGTGTAGTATCACTTTGTAGAAACCGTTTGAAATTTTTATAGGATGGTTATGGAGCCAAAATATGGCGTTGTGTGAATCTATGGAATTTTTTGATCAAGTTTTGCTATTCGTAATTATTTATTGAATTACTAAGAAATATATGTGAAAATATCATAAAATGGCTAGAAAAATCTAAAAAATTACGTAGTCACATGATTTTGGTGTATGAGGATCACATAAAAAATTCAAGTGATTTCGATAAAGAATTCGAATATCCTCACAAAGACATATATAGCTCACATAGTCCTATGTAGCTAAGTCAGATATGTTCCTAGTTGTGAAAGATGTATAGTATCACTTTGTCGAGATCATTTGAAACTTTAATGAGATGGTTATGGAGCCAAAATGTGTTGTATAGCCACATATTTTTTCAAGTTTGTTTTAAAAATTTTATTACAGATCAATTAATAAAAAAATAAAACACCCTAATACAACATAAACTAATGCTTATCTTAGTGGTTTGCACACGTCATTTTTGTTCCAAAGGTCTCAGGTTCGATCCCCAAGCAGACATTTTTTACGAATCAAATTCCTGGCATTGTGTCTATTGCAACCATTTGAGACCTATTGCAACACTTTTTCACTGTTGCATTAGACAGAAAACAAAATCTATTGATCCAGGAATGATAGGTCATTTTCCCACCTATTCAAACTTCTTTTATCCAAATTTAAAAAATATATGTAAGTTTCAAATCATTTCGATCAGGTCGGGTGTGGTCACATCCTGGGCGTACGGCCGTGGGCCAGGTGTGGCAGTGCGGCCGGGCCGCGCTGTGGTGCAACCTGGCGCAGCAGCAGTGTGGCCGGTCGTGGCTGTGGCGCGCCGGCCGCTGCGTGGTGTGGCCATGGTGCGGTGGTCGCGACTGTGGTGCCCGGCTTGGCGCGGGTAGGGCTGTGGTGCGGCCGATTATTTGCGATTATGCCGGCACGTCTCTTCTTTTTTGGATTTTTTTGCGTCCTCAAGGTGAGACCGCATCACCACGTCCTCAAGGTGGGACTGGGTGACATGGCAATTTAAAATTATTTTGGTTTCCTGGCATTGTATCTATTGCAACCATTTTGGGCCTATTGCAACACTTTTCCGGTGTTGCATAGGCAAAAAACAATAATAATTTTAGAAAATTTTACTTTGTTTTTGAAATAACTAACTAATAGAACCTCAGAAAGTAACTATTCTATTTTAATATCTATAAGTTACTATAAGCTGACCACATAGAAACATGAAAAAGGCTTGAACGATGCTAGCTAACACAAACATTGTAATGGTCTAGTGGTAAGTTATATACTAGTGTAGTATTGAGGTCCTTGGTTCAATTCCATATCATGACGCTTTTTTATTTTTTTTTCTATTTTGTCACTAATGACAGATTGTTTTCCTACCAATTCAAACTTTTTTCTTAAAATTAATAATTAGAATAAAATCTCAATTCAAAATTAGCCAAGTTCTATTTTTGACTATGAATTGTATTTTTTTCATAGTATATCATACACGCTACAAGGCCCAATCCAAATCAGACTCGCCTCTTAGTTGTTGCAACACTCAAAGTATATATTGCAACAAAAATTAAGCGTTGCACTTGAACACAATTTTCGCTTCGAAGTCGAAGATCTCGTTGCAATAAAATTTAGTATTTGCAACAATATCAAACTATATTGCAACTGTCAACAAAGGTTGCAATTGAACCTCACTTTTGCTTCGCCTCCAAGAGTTCTCGGTGCATTAAGCATCAATAATTTGCAACGCTTGTGAAATTTTATGCAACACCAAACAATCGTAGCATTAGTCACAACCAAATGCAACAAACGTAAATGTGGTTGCAATACTACCACTCAATTGCAACCAAAATTAATTCTAATGCAACCATTTTGCACCATTGCAATATCGTCCACCAATCGCAACAGAGCTTTGCAACATCTTGAAAACCGTTGTATTAAAGCCATGTATCGCTACCATTTTTTAGAATGGTTGTAATACATCCATCTATAGTAACCAAATTTTCTACGTTGCAATTCATCAGTGTTGCATTTGACCCAAATCCTTGTAGTGAAGCGGTACTTGTGACAAGGTTAGCATAACTTTTTGAGAATAAAAAGGTTCTTTGATTCATTCAAAGTTGAGAGCAACAAAAAAGAACTATGGGACTTGAGTTATCATAACCTCCACACAAGATTAAGCTAGCATTTAATTAAATTTCAGATTCATATTAAAAGAGAGCACTAGCTTAAACATGCATAAATCAAGCATAAGATCGAGCAAAGTAGCAACGATCATCACATATCAACATGGTACAATTTTCCATCCATATTAAGATCATAAAAGCAACGGTGAAACTTATTCATGATGATGGATAAAAAACTACTACTACCACACACATGCTGAAAATAAATAAAAACAAGAAAATACTACCCATACATAAACGCACACAAGATGAAAAATAAAGAAAAGGAAAAGGAAAAATCAAACCACACTTAAAAAGCTTCGTCCCTTCCTTCTTTCTTCACTCCTCATCCGATTGCTCTTGCTGTGTTGGTTGACTTTCGTTGAATCCTTGCTCAAAATATATTTGCATGGCCCCTCCATGAAATTGATCCGGCGGCACAATTTGAAGGCGTCCTAATTGATGGGCGATCCACGCCGTTCCTTCATGCCAATGGTTGACATGGCTCCAGATCCTCTCGACGTCTTGCATATTCCTTTGCATATACGCCCCAATGATGGTTGCACTTTGTTGGGGCTGGGGAATGCTTGCATAAGGTGCTACAAATGCTTCATTTGGCACTACAAAAGTTGGTGGACAATATGTTGGAGGAGGTGGCGGCATGGCTGCACCACTCCCCCATGCTTGCATCGGCACACTTCCATAGTAGGGCAGTGGCATAGGAATCCCGCCATAAGGTTGATGGTATGCAGCCCCTCCTTGTTCTTGGGCTGCGAAACACGATCCCTCTTCTATAATTTTTCCTCTTTTGTTCTTCTTGGCCGGCACAAGAATCCCTTCTTGCAACCAATTCTCTCTCCCTTCAATAAATAATTTCAGCCTCATATTTGGGAGAGGAACGTTGACTTTTGTCACCTTGTACCCTCTCTTTTCATCTCCACCAATGTATTTTCCTTGCTTCATGTAATCAATCCCAAGTGAATTCCCCGCAAGTAGAAATTTTGGGTTCCTTGAAATACCCAGCCTCACAAAAATTGCTATCATAGATAGATAGCATCCCGAACCAATTTGTCCAGTCCCCGAAGTTACCTCACAACACCACTGATTGATCATGATATATGATGGATCAATGGCTTGCCTTGCAATCAATGCCGAATAAAGCCAATTAACTTCCATGTCGGTGACCTTGGACTCCTTCATTCTTCCCAAAATCCTTTTGCTCATCCAAGAATGAAATATCCAGATGATGGGATTCCGGATGCTATTTCTCTGCTGGTTATCTTCCCCTGAAATCATACTACAAAATCCTTCCAATACACTTTCATTAATATCAACTTGCTCCGTGGCTTCCCTCTGAAAACCGAGCAACTCTCTAATTTGGTCATAAGAAATTATTTGCTCATCCTTGAGTCGGAATGAGAGGGATGGCACCCCTTCATAAATAACCGGCACCATGGTCATGAGAATCTCCATAGCAAGCTCCAAATGAAAGCTCACCTCTACTCCATCGGAAAATTGCCCCCAACCAAGGTGGTTCATCATTTGATAGATATCCGGAGAAAATCCCAACACTTGGAGAGCATCATCGTCGAAGTCAACGTTGGGCACAATCCTCTTCTCTAAGCGCCCAAGCTTCTCCTCCTCCTCCGACATCATAATAAATCCATACTTGCAACGTCGCGGAGTGTATGGTGGTGGAGCGGATGAGCAGTCGGCGACAAGGTTGGACGCGGCTCCTCCGTTCGCCCTTGCGGTTCGGTGTACCGCATGGACGAGCTTCGCGTGTCTCTTCTTCCACTAAGGAGCATGGTGTCGCTCCTTGATGGTGCCACGTCTTCTTCCATGCTTCGCGACGACTCAGAGATTGAGTGCCTCTGCGAAGAACTTGTTGATGCCGGCTTCGATGATGACGATTGTGTCTTCCTTCCAAGGACCTTGCCAAAAACCTTCTTCATTTTGTTGTTGCTACACAAATCATAAACAAACTCTCCTGGGGGTTTCTTGCCGGTAGAAATACACACAAAAGAAGTATATGGAAGGGCAAGGATTGTGACGTATTTTTTCTGAATTTTTGGACTCAAGAATGGAGAATGAATTTTTCGGAGGTGTTTCTGGAGGTTCTGGACTAGGAGGTCAAGAACATGAACTAGCAATGAAGCAAATGTCTTACCTGAGGAAGACGAGCACTGGGGGGGGCAAGAAATAGGCCAGGCCGACCGACCTAGGGCCCCTGCCCCTCTTTTTTGGCTCTTCTTTCTCCCACTTGTTTCTTGATTGATCATGGTGTTGTGTACTCATGCTCCATGCCGTCCACCGTCCAATTCTTCTCAGCCACTCCTTTTTCTTTCATGGTCAAGTCCTCCATCTTGATCATTTTCTTTGTGTCACTTTCATGCCTCCCATGCTTTCATCATATCCTGCAAAAAATCAAACTTTGTTGCCCCCCCCATGCATGTGCTCAAGATGCCTCAATGATGAAGCCTTCCCGTGATGCATCATAGAGCATTAGGAGTTCAATTAAGCTCAAAACCTTCCCTTGATCATGTTTAGATGCTAATCACTCCTCTAATTTCAAAAATTTAAAATTAACTCAGAGATATCAATGAGTTTAAATGTATTTTTAGAGGAGTTTTTAGGCATCTAAAACATTTGTGAGTCAAAATTTTCCGACTACATTGATTTTGGTTACACCGGGATCACTTGCTCTCATTAATTGATAGCGAGCTCCTCTGGCTTGACCATGGGGGTATGGGTTTAGGTTCTAATTCTGGCCAAACATGTCAGAGATGTTTTGAATAAACAAAAATAAATGGGGCTTCGAAAAATTCTAACTCTAGAAAAACCGGTAGATATCAAGTTGAATGAAACCAAAAATCGATTTTCCTAGGTTTACGTGAGTCCTACCATGCCTCAAAGATTAAAAATCATTAAGGAACAACGCTGGGCTCTACTCGTGTGTTTTTATGATGTAAAACAAACCAACCTTGTCATCATGAAGAGGATGAAAGGTGTGGGTAGGTTCTGAATTTTTGGAGTTGGTTTCTCGACAAGAGGAAAATAAATCGTAGGATGGCTCATGTCATAGGTTTATGTCAAATAAAATCCAAATGAAACATCCAAGCAAATTAAATGTCTCAAAAATAAGTTCAACCACTTAAGAGTTTATACCAAGTCTTGCGTAGCAAATTCTAAGACCAACTTACTTGAAAATCGGAAATAATCCGGGTTGCCCTCCCGACAGTTTTATTCTTCATCGGGTTGTCCTCCCGGTAGCTTATTCTTGACTCGACGAACGGGTTGCCTCCCGCCTAGCGCTTCGTTTATAGTCCATGGCTAGACTTCTTCTCTTCTTCACTTTGGATCAACACTCTTTGTGGGCGTTGCAATCTTGGTACCACTTGCACCATCTTCACGGGCTTATTCTCCGGCTTAGTCATCTTTTTGGTCTTCACAGGCGGCTTTTGTTCTTTGGTCTTGACAGATGCAATGACTTCTTTGATCACCTTCGCTTCCTTCTTCTTGGGCTCCTCCTTCTTCTTTGGCTCTTCCTTGCTAAAACGACGATGAGGTGGAACATATTTAGCATTGATCATGTTGCATACCTTAAATGTGGACGAAACTTGAATATGCTTCGTGTGCCATTGATGTCGAACTTAATCTCTCCTTTGCCAACGTCGATCGTTGCCCCGACGGTCTTGAGGAAGGGCCTCCCTAGGATGAGGAGTGGCTTCTCCCTTTCTCCCATCTCAAGTACCACGAAATCGACAGGCACTGGCGGAGCTAGGTGAGGGCCAAGGTGGGCCATGGCTCCCCCTTGCTTTGGAGAAATTTTCAATGAAAACATTTTTCTATGGCTGCCAATGCTACTATAAACCTAACAAAACTGTTGAAAATATGCATAGTTACATGCTAGATGCATGTATGTGTACATCTTTTAGCTAACTTTCATTACTAAATATGTTTTTCAAGCTACTAATAATATTTTAATGTAGATAATTTGCTAGCCATGCATTTTATTTGCCGATTCTCCTTGAGACCTTGACACATCATATTGTTTTTCAAGCTAGTTATAATATTTCAATGCAGATAATTTGCACTTATATAACAGAACATGAGTTATGTAGTTGTCGAGAATATGATGAAATTGGCCCCCGCTTGGTTCTAATCCTAGCTCCGCCACTGTCGACAGGGATGAAGTAATCTCCAACCTTCACGGGCACATCTTCGGCGATTCCTACGAGATAGCGGATAGAGTTGTCGCCCAACTCCAAGCACATACCCGTAGGCTCAAGTGGTAGGCGTAGCTTCTCGAACACATCTCTTGGCATGACACTCACGCTTGCTCCAAGGTCACATAATGCCTTCTCGAACCAGAATGAGCCAATAGAACATGGGATGGTCGGACATCCGGGGTCTCTTTGCTTCTCGGGCCCTTGATTTGCGATGGTGGCACTACATTGTTCGAACATCTTGACGTGATCCGCTCCAAGTGTTGCCATCTCATACTTGTTCGCAAGTATGTCTTTGAAGTAGCGAGAATATGTAGGAACTTGGAGAGCGTCCAATAGCGGCATGTTGATGCTTAACCTGCGCACCACTTCCACAAACTTTTCAAAATGACTATCAACTTTACCTCGAAAGTAGTGTGTCTATAGTGTAGGCATCTTAGTGTCATCACTTGGCATTTCGAATTCCGGCTCTTCGGTAGCAATCTTCGAAATAGTAGTCACCTTCTCCTTAGTGTGATCTTCCGCTTTGACGGTTGGCTTAGGCTTCCTTGCTTCGGCTGGAAGTTCGAGATCCTCCGTCTCCTTTCCCGAGCGAGTTTGAATAGCCTTTGCCATCTCGGGACCTTGGGGCTGCCCCGGCAATCTTCCTTCACTAGCCCGATCTTCCGAGAGGTAGAGGATAAGTCAATTGGTGGAGACTCGACGTTGACGATCTTGGCTTCGAATCAACACACGATTCGGACCCCGCAACCGTTACACCACTGCTCCGTTGGTTATCGACCAAGAACAACTTGATTGACCTCGCCACGAAGGCTTTTCCCTGCAAGCGAATCAAGGACACAAGCAAGAAAGTAAAGCACGCAATCTGACAATTGCAAATATGGATTGAAGCGAAAGAGTATGGGGTTCAAGTTCTGATCACAAAAGGACTAATCGACATAGTGGTGACAAATAAGAACGGGGGCCCTGAATCACAGCAAAAGACCTCGGCGGTACAGTGGCTATGACGAAAGTTTGATCCTCGACGGAAATCACAAACCTATTAAACAAAACCCAAGTCTAAACGACGGCGACTACTGAATTTTAACCCCTAAGGGGTGACCTAGGGTTGAGGGGGCAACCAGGGGGGCATCCTCAACCTGGGCTTAAGGCCCGACACGATACACAACCCAAATGGCCCAAAAAGGTGACGCAGCACCTTGTCGTGGTCACACAGCATGATCCACGAACCTTCTGGAGCTGGCACCAGAACCAAAATGATGGCGTCGTCGTCCCCTTTCCAACGCATCCTTATACGCCTCGTTTTGATGCCGGATAAGGGAGATATCGTCGAAACCGTGCAGGGATGTCGGCTGAATCCGAACCGAACGTGGCAGCTGAGTTGGAGACGACTTGTAGCGTGGGGAAGGACGTGGCGTGCGTGTATCCAGCGTGGCGATGTCCTCATCATCCTCCCCTTCTTGAATTGGAGTCGTCCTCGACTCCATCCCATCATCAACCTCCTGCAAAAGGTTAGTGACAGCAGAATGCAGACAAGACATAGTAGCATCGAGAATACGAACATCTTGGGACAACATAGTATAACAAGGTGCATCATGATTGTCACAAAGTTCAGCAGTAGCAGATGTAGTAGCAATAAAAGCACCTCCTTTTAATTTAATGCCTTCACGTTTATCACTATTAGAATCACTCATAGCAGGTTGTTTCATTTTATTTTCAGCAAGCTCTTTAAAATGTTTCCTAACATCAGCAGGTGATAAAGGAAACAAAATAATGTTTTTATTCTTATGCATGAAAGTGTAAGTATTAGTTCTACCATGGTGTGCAGCATCTCTATCATATTCCCATGGTCATCCTAATAAAAGTGAACATGCTTCCATTGGCACAACATCAAAATCAGCATAGTCGGTATAAGAACCCACCGAAAAATGTATGCGCGCTGAATGCGTTACCTTTGCCTTACCACTATTGTTGAACCATTGTATGTGATATGAGTGACGTAGTTCACCAGTGGTCAAACCAAGCTTTCGGACCAGATCTGAACTCACCAAGTTGTTGCAGCTCCCAGTATCAATTATGGTGAGAACACGGCACTCCTGGACAATGAGAAACATATGGAACAAATTGTTACATTGTACCTTTGTGTCATCCTCATCAGCCAATTGAGCGGCCAATACACGCTGCACAAGAAGGCTAGGGAAGCCCGCTAGTGCAACATCAGAATCAATGGTATCCTCCTCTTGCTCAACCAAGAATCTAGATTAGTAGCAAGAGCCAAAGAATCTTCTTCCTCATCACTAGCACTGATATAACCATTACCATCAGGGGCAGCGATGAAAGCACGACGACTTGGGCATTCCTTCGACACGTGTCCCATGCCCTTATAGCGGTGGCACTGGATACTAGCAGAACTACTCGAGGACGCACCTGGAGTAAAAAGCTTCTTATGCGATCGACCGCACAGAGACAAATTGCTCACCTCGGAAGTTGGTGTAGTAGACGGTGTAGGTGATGGCGCCTTAGGAGTAGCGGCGGCCTTGGACTTGTCAACATCTGAACGCTGCTGAAAAGTTCTCCCAGTGTTGGACCTGAAAGAAATTTGCTGGTGACGTCCCTGTACCTCACGTTCAGCCTTAATAGCAAGATGGTACAATTGGTTGAACCTTGTCCAATCTTTGTAATAAAAAATATCCTGTATATCACGGTTCAAACCACCAAAAATCTAATGTAGAAGAGCCTGATTCATCCTCATGTATGCCACAACGTGACAAAGAAATAAGCAATTCTTGATAATAAGCCTCAACACTTTTATCACCTTGTTTTAAAGTTTGCAGTTTCATACGCAAATCACGTTGATAATATGGAGGAACAAAGCGAGATTTCATATGTTGTTTCAAAGCATTCCAAGTCTGAGGTATAGGTGGAGCAGCATTATTATTAGCATAAGCATTATCAGATCATTCCACCAAAAGAGAGCGAAACTAGTAAACTCACTAGTAGCAAGCCTAACTCTATGCTCATCGAACTTGATGGGAATTAAATTTTGTTCAACGCTAGTTCCCAATCTAAATAAGCCTCGGGATCGGCACTACCAAAGAAAAGGAATCATGGTAAACTTAACTTTAGCAAAAGGATCATTATTACCACAATTTTGATTACCTCCTCCACGATTGCGATTACCTCCTCCCATCTGAAAATGATTACGTCGGAGACGCTCCTCATCGGGATCAACATCCTCAAACTCATCATCATCCTCGTGTTGAACTGGTGGAGGTCGTTGCTCAATATGTTCAATCCGGGTCACCGTGCTGATCTGATCTGTCGAGTCAATGCATCAAACTGTCCTTGCATGTAGGTACGCTGCTCTTAACAAGCCGCGTAAGCTCGTCCTTGAGACACACTCATTAAAAGTCTGGGAGACTCCTTTCCTTTCTCTTTACGACATGATTAGTTGTGACAAAGACAACTCAAAAAGGGTTATCCTATCAACTAACAACTCTTGGGTGTTGGTGAAAGTGGAATGCAATATTTCAAGTGGCTTACCAACATCTTACAAATGTTCTTACCAAAGCCAGTGCACAATCGAGTTGTTGAGCATGGGTAAC